>JAOVVB010023421.1:0-15991 GCA_028570985.1 Heterobranchus longifilis | reverse complement strand
CACAGGGCTACTTTGTGTGTATATATATATATATATATATATATATATATATATATATATATATAATGCTATAATCCACTCCATCATCCGATCAAATGTAATGCTCTAAATTTTAAACTGGTTTGACGTGCAGCAGTTATAAATGTCATGAAAAGGGGGCTGATGTTTGTAACAACGCTGCTTGATGAAGCCATTCATTAGCTGCAATTAAATGTTTACTGGTGTGATTAATCACTATCACACTATCGGTGTGTTAGGTTGAGTTGTTTTATTGATTGTATACTTTGGAGAGCTCTCACACACATCCTGGCTGTACACAGTGTGTGTGTGTGTGTGTGTGTGTGTGTGTGTGTGGGTCAGCAGAGCAGTGAGTCAGTTTTTCCCCTCAATTTTGTGAACTTCCTAAATCCACCCCAGACTTCCATGCAACATGCTAATCGTACACAGTATGTGCTACATGCGTAAGATTATCATCACTATTGTAGACATTGCTTTGTTTTAGAGGTCGCAAGCCAAAATGGTTTAGTTTAGATGAGACGTTATTAAAAACAAAAGCTCATTGTTCCATATTTTCTTTGAACAGCTGTTTAAAAAATCCAAAGGGATTTAGTCTACAATAGTCAAGTTTACATAGTGCAAATTTCAACCAGATTTCCAGAAAATATTCAGATGTTTTTGTCTGTCACATGCTTTGTCGCATTTTTGTTTTTACAGATACGCCAACTTTTCCACCTCAGCGAAGCATAAAATCTTTTTTTGCAATATTTCTATGATTCCACTTTTATAAATGCCCAAATTAACAATGCACAACAAAAACAGGCGAGTGGAAACACTTAAAGATAGGCTATAAAGAAAAGCTGCAACTCGTCACATTGTAGAAGCTGGATCGTACAAACATTTCCATTTTTAATTGCAATTGATGAAGTAATTTACTAATCCATGGTTCCCATGTGTGAAATACTTTGTGACTTTGACGGGGGAAAAAAAAAAATCAAGGCCTTGAAAGTTGAAACACATAAATAGACATGTGTCATTGAAAGTGCATGAATTCATATATTTTGTGCAAAGTTATTTAAGAAATGTTTTTAACTTATCAGAAAGAAAGAAAAATTCTCAGCCTCGTAACAGGAACTAACCTTAATCCGTTTCTCAAAATATGCTGCGTTGGGTCTTTGAATTTGAGGGAATTGAGGGACGTTGAAGTTGATGTTTAAGAAGTTGTGCGAACCCTGTAATCCTTTCAGCACTCAGCCCAGGTATTAAAGTAAAGGTTGTATACGTACAGACAAACAGACCATTTTGAAGGGCGCACTGTGCTCCAGGTCAATTTAAAGGGGAAACTATGAGACAAGATCAGACACATGGAGAATGCTCGGCAGCTCCGATCAAACAGAAAACGTGCTCTGGGTGCAGCCCACCTCTCAGCCCGGCACGGCGACAAATATAACCGGCAGTGTGTAACCTAATGTCTGCTTGTCAGGGCTTGTAAAGTTTACCTTTTAAAAAGGTCGCTAGCATTTACGCCCACTTGACTCTTCCTCTCTGTGATGTTTCACACCTCTGACTCCATCTTTCACACGCACAAACACACACGGACGCACGTGTGTCTCAAGCTAGAAGTCTTGCCATCGGCAGGGGAAAGAGAGTGTGTGTGTGTGCAGACGTTTGGAAGATTAAAATGTTATTTTGCTGCTTCTTACAAGGAGATTTTATGTTGAAAGGGGGGAAGGGGTTAAAAAAAAGCCAGTTTCTGTGGATGTGTGTTAGCAGCGTGTCGGCGTTTGTTTCAGATGGTTCAATCCTGCAGAAGAGGATGAGGATGTCTGGTCACTTTTTCGAGATAATCTCTCAGAAAAGGTCTCACGGGGTAAATTCAGTGACATTTCTAATGAGTCCCGGCTGTTTTCTTCTGTAGTGGAGACCTGGATGAGTCTCGCCCTGAGCCAGCGCTAACCATTCATAATGGGATGTAATAGAATTCCCTTGGTTATTCCCGTTTGTGCCTTGCCTGCACAGTATCTACTGTATGTACGTCTCACTCTCATTCTCCTGTTTCCTTTCTAATGGCCTCTTTGTCGACGACTGCGGAGTATATAAGCGATGTCGCCTTCGCTTAGTTTCACCACATCTCAAAACGCTGCTGTCGGGGCGAGTCAAAGGCTACGGGACTCCAGTCCAACATCAATCCAATTTTAGCCGCGGTTGGGATGAGATAACTGTCTATGTGGACAGCTCTTACGTAAGATCTTTTTCTCTTTGTGGCAATTACTGTGCTAATAGCCCTTTCTGAAATCTCTTTTATCCATCAGTGCTTGGTTAATAGTCGGTAAAGCTCCAGATGACACCAGTGAATGGATGGGTCTGTCGTTTCATTTGAGAGCTTTATCCTCCTGCTGTTAGAAATATCTCCAGTGACTCCACAGAAAATGCAATTATACTTATTTCGTTTAAATTCCATTAGAGAGTTATTCTTAATAGTGCCTTTTTTTTGGGGATTGCGTGCATGTTGTCACAGGTTTTTTTTTTAGATATATAGTCAACTAAAACACCAGAGCAAGACAGATTTTTGTCAACACGTGGATTAAATAGAGCCACAAGTTGAATCTTGCCTGCTCTCCTTTTCTCTCAGATTTGCATTAGAATGAAATGAGAGGCGGTTATTATTCATGCAAGTAGTAATGAAACCACTAGATGATGTCACTGGAAAGAAAAGGTTATTTTCTCTGGACTGGAAGAAGCCCCGTTTTTGCAAAACGCATCAGAAACCCGCACGGCAGATGGGATTTTCAGAGGCCGATAATAAAGGGGTTTCAGGGTTATACTTATTGAAGGAGCATTCTCTGTATTTACCATCTAACTGCTCGCCGTTAGACTCTGCTTACATAAGCACAACCTTTTGCCAGCTCAGCAGTCAGTCAGACGGGCTTTTAAAGCAACGGGGCGGTATGCAGATGTATGCAAATGAGGTTGCCATGGGGTTTGTGGTGGTGAAACCGTGGTAACGGGGAGAGGAATGAGGTTAAAGAGGGCCATGGGCTCCGGGAGGACATTTCTCTACCCACAATGCCCTCTGGTGTTTGTTTACACACTGCGGTGGGTTCTGGGTTGTGCGAGGTAAAGACAGCCATGTCTTAAGCCTCGTCTGCAAAGCCTTTCATGGGCACCGTGGGGTATCGCGTTGATGACATCCAGACGTTCACAGGCAACATATCTGTGTACGTGTTCGCTGAAATTGCTGTTTGTAGCTGACATTTTCAAAATGTTTTTGTTGAAAAGGGCATGATTTAACTCCAGTTTAACCAGCAAGTAAATACTCGTAATTCCTGCGAGCTGAAGACATTTAATCGCCCAAACAAATCATCCCATCTAAGTAGCTGTGCGACACTGTAATTTAAAAACTAAAAGGATTGTGTCGTTTTGCGTATTTAAAACAAATAAAGGATAAGCACTGTGATTTGCCACCATGTTCTTCTACGCAAGCAGAAAATCTTACCTGGTTGACTGAGCCAGAGGAATGTAGTGTCCCATCCCTAAATCAGTCAAGAGTTATGACCCTTGACTTTCAGTGTCAAGGGCCATGGGTGTCGCTGAGTGTGACACAGCGGAAAGCTCTTTAGGTTGTCCTGCAATAAGAAAATACTGAACAGAAGACATTGTTCACTCTAGAAAGTCTTAGTACACCCGTACCAGATGGCTTTCATGGACCAAGTTAGTATATTGACAGTTTTTTACCCAGAAACTATATAAAAGTATAGCATTATGAGTGTTTCAGATCCAGACACAGAGGTGAACAAGAAGGGCACTCGGAGAGCCTCAAGGCCATGCCCTGTCTCCCAATGTTGTGAAAAATCATTTGTGTATCCGCTTCCGTGAATCTGATCCGCTCTACAGTGTAATGGGTTCTCCCATGTTACACCTTTCCACCAAGTTTAATGAAAATCGGGCTGGTAGATTTTCCGTAATCCTGCTGAGAAACAAACTGAAAACCAAACCTCCTTGGCGGACGTAAATATGGTTAAGAAAGGTCATCTGCAACATACCATGTATGACTGGTTTCCCTTCAGACAAACAATGCCCATAGCCAATCGATCTCCAAATGTCAGTAATCTTTTCTGCTTTGTTTCACAGTAAATAGCCACCACACGCACGCAGGGGCAGTAATTAAGGGTGTGGACCAAATATAAGCCCACAGCTTTGATTTCATGGGATTAAACCCAACTGGCTGCCAGATTGCCATTCTTCTAGCCTAATCAAAAGATTAAGGGCAGAGGGCACTAGCTTGTGGTCTGATCATTGAAACAATTTGTGTCATTGATTTTTGATTAAGTTAAAGCAATGCATTTCTTTTTCTTTTTTAACTTTTAACAAAGGTTTTTCACAAGCTTTCCATTGTCACACTTAAAATGTTCATTAACCCCTACACTTCAAACTGTGACGCTCCCGTCAGTTTTGGACACGTCAGGGACGGCATGTCAGTTTCATGCATACAGTGTCTTTTCAAAATTACTTGGTTTGGTTTAGACAACAAAAAGTACTTGGTTAGGCTTTGGAAAAGATCGTCGTTTGGGTTAATATAACTAAGTTTGTTATGTAACTTAGTTTGTGGCATTAGTTAACAACGGTGCGTAAGGAACTTTACGTAAGAAAGTCCAAAAAGGTTCATTTAGTCCAAACTTGATCAATTATTTAGTTTCTTTAAACAGGAAGTCAGCAGTCGAAACATGTCAAGTTATGAAAATAAGAGCTTACTAGTCTGTTTCAAAGAACAAGTACTAAATCATTTATGTAAGAAAGTCAAAAAAGTCAACGTTGACTTTTCACGGGACACAAACGGCGGTCCTCGTGTTTGTTTGACCCATCCACCGCCCCAGCCTCCTCCTTGCACGGACTTTCTCGCTCTTTATACTACGTCAGTTGCGTCTAATATTGACGCAGATGGGTTTACATTGTAGTTAGTTGAAAGCCCGGTGCGTCTCAGACGCTAAAGGCTGTCTCATTGCGTCGGTAATGAGGACCACTGTCCAAACGTCGGTATTTGACGAGCTGGGAGTGAGAACGTCCCGGCGTTCATACATTAACACGTACGCACATAATAATCACATACGCACACTAATATCACACATACACAGACACATCCTCGGCCAGGCGCACACAGCTGCAGGCGCGTGAATGCGCCCGCTGACCCTGCAAGGTTGGTGACGGCGAGCTGAGGAGACAGGGGAGGGGGACGCATCACTTTGCCGGACAGGATCTGTGACGGCAGCGAGACGCACGTCTGTGTTACTGTCTGCTGGAATAACTATAAATAAACTACCTTTCTCTCTTTCTATCCCACTAAGGACGCTGACAAACCGATCAATAGCTAGACATGAGAGATTTACACGGGTCTTCCATTTCCACTCAATAGACATTAATCTCTGGTACATTAAAGAGCCCCAGCTGACCTCTAAACAACTTAAAATGACTACAGTGGGTGTAATTACATACATGCCATGCTGTGGTTATTGTGGGTAATTAGATTAAGTCTACAGTGATTGTTCATCAACTTCCCTCTGTTTTATCTAGATTGATTGATTTATGTTGGGAAATATGAGAGGAAATGAGGTTTGGCCCGGAGGCAGGGAGCAGGAAACAAGTGAGCACTTGTTCTGTAGCGTTTACACTGAACTCTGCTGCACAAATGCTGAATGTTTCCGATTGGCAGAGTACAGTATAACTGGCGAAGGATCTGTAATATTTGTGTGTAACACATCCAAGATCTTTTGCTGTCTGGTTGGGAAGCTGGACCATCATTTAAACGTACAATATGTAATATTCTGCCACTGTAGGGGGTCTCACAGTCAAAACCACAACAAATGACAGTTATTGTGGTCAGTTTCTCCCGGTTTGGATTACTTCAATATTCATCATTCAGGAGGTTTTTAACGTGAGCCGAATTATTCACAGAGATCTCCTCTAAATATATATAACATAGGTGTAGTCGTTTTTAGAAATTTAAATGTGGAAATGTATAAGTTTAAAGGGTATTTCCACTGCTTTCTCAGGGACCAAGAACCTCCTGACTTTGGCTTTAGATAAGGGCTGCAACTAGCGATTATTTTCATTATTGATTTATCTGCTTTTTCCTCATTTATTAATGAAGTTCCTTCTACTACAAGTGTAGAGAGACTTTTGACCTTCAGACTTTCCCTTCTCCATGCACCTTGGAAGTATTTATTAGGAAGTAGGTAAAGTTGTGCCAGAAATCCTTAATCTGATAAAAAGGCCCATTTCCAAGATTTCCCCCCCAAATTTCCCAGAATGCAAGTTGATGTATGCAGATTGCGTTTTTGGTCTGACTAACCAAAGAAAGCTACTCACTATTGCACTAATCTCTATGAACAGATATCTGCATATGAATGAAATATGAAAGATTTTGGTATCGGAAGCGTGCTGGTTTCCATTTGTTGTCAGTTTGTTGTCCAAGTACTATTGACCAATCATGTTTGAGCAGGCTTTGGTTGCATGCATGTAAACAGTCCGTGTGAAATGCAATCTCGGAGCCCGTCGACTATCATATGCAGATAAATACTTGCTACTTGTGAAACAATCTGGATGTAGATGTCGTCTCTCAACTCCAACTCCATTCTTGCGTCTCAAGTTGCTAATCGGACTGTAAACAATGACCGGCACACAGAAGAGGAAGTCTTGGTGCGGATTATATGTATGTTGTACTGACTGTGGAAACAAATATCCCTCTGTGACTAAATATAAAAAAAATTAGGATATCCGTTATCCAGATATCCGCTGGTTACTCCAGAACTATCGGCCGCTGTCCCCAGAGGTTAAATCGTTTGTACGAACTGAAGAAAAGAACAAAATTTGGCGGGAACTGCAACATTGTTGCCATTTTAGCTTGAAAAATGAAACAATATTTGATTAGCAAAATTGTTGCCAATTCATTTTCTGTCGATTGGCTGAATCTAATTTGTTAATCGACTAATTGCTTCAGCTCCACAGAAGATTAATCCGAGTCCTGAAAGTTTACTTTTTTTGTGAAGGTGCTGATTTCGAAGTTGTTTTCGAGGTAGACAGAAAACACTGGTCACCACAGAAGTATTACTCTTTAACAGTGAACACACAGCTCGTATTTCCAGTATCTGTATGTGGTCAAGGTCCAAGGTCCCCTCAGCCTTTCTTCCACTGCAGGGCTTCACAAAACCATGACAGTGGCATGATACACAAAAGCGCGCTAAATATTTAAGTCTCTAAAATCTCCTCCGGGCAAAATCTCTTTGAGCAGTTTTGTATTTGACACAGATGATTTTCTCGTATGCTCTGTTACTTCACGTCAGTGGGGAAAATGCATTCAGTGCCGAGTTAAATCCCGACTGAGCTGTCCCCGCTCGTTAGTAAGCCCTGCTTGGCCTCGCTGTTGACAAGCAGCAAATGATTAAAAAGCTGATTTCACCTGGTCAATGTTTAAGAGCTGTTGATGCGCACAAGTCGTCCCTTTTGAAGTGTAATCCATTTGGCACTTTAACTTTCACACTAGTCACTCAACATGGGTTGTCTCTCTTCAAGCATAAAGAAATACTGTGCTGTTATCACACGCAGAGAGACACACACACATACACACACTTAGAAACATTCACATGAAAAAACATGTCTTGCTTTCTCTGGAGCACACTCGCCCACATACACACACACACACACACACACACACACACACACACACACACACACACACGCACATGCACACGCAGCAGAGAGTGCGTGGGGAGGTGAGGCGCTCTCTCTCCCTCAGAGCGGGTGCCATGTCTTGTCAGATGGGGTTAGCTCCCCGCCAGCTGATGAGCCAGTCGAGCCTTTGAAGCCCTTCCAGGGGCTCGTGGTTTACGTGCTTGGGTTGCCAGGTTCTGCCATCCCCCTCATTAATGCAGCATGGGTGCCCACTTAACTTGTTCGTCTCTGTTCCTCTGGTCGGATTGCCCTGGCTATGACCGAGAGCTGGGCAGCCAAGCAGAGGAGGCAAACACACACACACACACACACACGGACACACGCTGGCACAGCACATGCATGCACACACATGCAGTTGACACACGAGAAGGGCTGCAGGTACAGATGCAAGTGCCCATGCAGACATGCAATACATACCACAAACCTACCTGCACGTACATATAGGCTCACATCGTTCCTCGTGTTGGTATGTGCATCTTTCAGCAGAAAATATAGAACATAAAGCTAAAACAATTAGTGGATTGATCAAACAGCAATTCCCCAACCATGCTATGTAGTTTGGCAACCGTATGCATGGCAGGCCTGTCGAGCTTTGGATTCCTCCACATGCCAAAGCATTGTGCATGGAGCTGTATGAGAGAGATACTTTGAAAAGAGACGGCACCCTCCAAACCCTTTTGGATACAATCGCCTTTCCAAAGCCAAAAATACGAGAGCAAAAGTGTAAGGAATGTTTTAAACGGCTTTGTTTGTCTGCTCTAACGCAAACACATTGGTTAAGTCCTAATCCTTCTCTCTTGTAAAAGTGAATACTGTTTTACATAGTTCTGTTTTTTAAATGAGTCAGCTGGAAACAATCGAAAGAGATGGTGTTTTACACCAACTCACAAAGTTAGCATTCATTAGCTAACCAGCTACAGCTGATAAAATATGCTAACGGTTATCATTTTATTTTTGTGTGAAATCAAAGACCCATTGTTTCAGAAGCTCCTGTGCATTTTGAGGGGTAAATGTGCCACTATCGTGTTTGTAAACTGCGTGTGCAGAATGGACAGATTATAGTGAACAGTCGACAACAATTATGATCGTCAATTAAGTCATTTATCATCAGAATTGCCAAACATTTGCTGTTCGTTATAAATTGAATATCTTTGTTGCTCAGACAAAACAAGCAACATACCTCACCTTGGGCTCTGGGTAGTTGTGATGGTATTTTTTTGGTATTATTCCAACATTTTTTATACAATCATAAAGCTATCAGCAGGTAATGAAAATCGTTGCAGGCCTCGTGTAACTCAAACCCTGCTCTCTGACTCGAGGCAGTGGTGCCTCTCTTCTTTTGTTTCTTTTTCTTTCTTCATGTTCCTTTTCCCTCTGATTTTCTTCTCTCCCTCCTTTTTTTTCAGTTTCTAAAGTGGGCCTCAGTCAAAATCAGGTTCTTCCAGAGGTTTTCGAAGTTGCTGGTTAATGGAGATGTTTGTGTATGATAAATTAAGACTTTCTGTAGCCAGTGAGATCAGATTTCATGCAATTCACTGTACTTTGACTTGGGTGTTGGTGCAGAGAATGGAGAGAGAGAGAGAGAGACTTTCAGACTGTTTCTGCTCTTTCTTCAACATCTTGAGGTAATTGACCCAACCTCCTGCCTTGAGCACACATAAACTCACTCACATACACATACAGCAATCACAGATGGGTTTAAAAATCCCCTTTTTCGCAAAAACCCTCTCGTTTGCTCTCTCTCACTCCTACACACACACACACAGTCAGCTTAGACACCCATGCAACCCACATGAATTCCCTGTCTTACACTCATTCGTTCTCCACACACATACACACACACCGCTGAGAGAATATCCATGTCTCTGTGCTAAAACACTGCGATACAGCTGTGAATAGGAGATGAAAGCCAGAGCAGATCCAGGAATAATAAAAGCAGAGTGATTTCAATGCACTGCAGGCTTCTCTTGGCCCTGGGATCTGACTTGAAAACACAAGGGAAGCCCGTGTCCTTTATAACCACACAGTTTTACCAAAGCTACTTTGATGTAGCAAAGACCTTGGAGTCAACAGCGCGGACGCTTTTTTTTTTTTGCTCTAATTATAACATTCCTGTCAGTATCAGCAAAATGCCCAGTGTACATTTGTTCACGTGTGGTCTAATTTTAACACTAGCCATCCTAATTCTTGCAGCACTCGCTTTACCAGCATGCCTGGCTCAATGCTTTTCCGCCCGTACTTCCCAATTTGCTCCTAAAAGAGCGGCCTGCGTTGACCTCCAGTAAACTCCGTCACCCGCTGCCCCGTCCTGGGAGCTGAAACATCTGGGCGTGACGGAGAGAGAGAGAACAAATGTAGAGGTGGAGAGGCAGACTACAAATGACTGCTGTTGGAGGATGGGCATTTTAAGTCATTTCTGTATTCGAGTACTTGCAAAAAAAATCGTCAGAATATGGTCTGAACTAGGGGTGGGCGATATGGCAAAAATATCATGTCAGGATCACAATCCACGCTTCTTTGCTCATGTTGGTTTTTAAGACAATTTACTGAACAGTACAATCCAATTAATTCCTCGATTTAAATAAATATAACCCTACAAGGTAACAAAACACCAAACTCTGTTCTCAAGTTTAATACTTTAAAGTTTCTTTAAATATGTTTCACTTATCACTGTTATTTTCCCGCATATTTATCATCATCATCATCATTTTTACTCTTTTACACATGTAAAACTCTCCACTGCACAGCACTTATTTAAAAAGAAAATCTGTCACTTTTTCAGCTGGTTTGCCTGTTTATGACTGGTGTGTTGACAAACGATGTAAAATGCTAATTTTAGTTGCGCACCAGCAAACTTCACAGAGAACAGTGAGAACAGAACTGATGTTTTAACTGAATATTCTCCAGACAAGCGCAGCTAAAAACATAAAAAATACATAATCTGTTAGCGTGTCGTTTACTACGGAGCCTGTTTGTAACATGTATGCTATCATCGAAGTAGCGTTGGATCATGAGAGTTGTTGTCTTCTTTGTTAAACAACCAGCAGTGATGATGAAAATCTACCTGACGTCACGTGACGATATATAAGTATGTTCACAAACGCGTAAACTTTTATTGACATTACGTCATTTAATTCTAATGAAACCGCTGCAAGGAATGTTAGCTAATGTAGCGTTACCTTGCTAACTTGAGTCGACTACCCATACAGCTAACATACAGTTAGAGAATGAGAGAATGAGAATGAGAATTCTTTATTTGCCAGGTACATAACTTTACATACAAGGAATGTGTTCTCTGCATTTAACCCATCCTAACAGGAGCTAACGTTATGTGGCAAATTCAAAACAATCATACTAAAAATAATTGTTGTAACATTATAACTTTGCAGTACACATTAGCTTGGTGGCTGGCATTAGCACATCGGAGGAAGATATTGAAAGTTACAAAGCAAAAAAAAAAAAAAAAAGCGAGTACTCCATACGTTGAACGAATAGTGATATCCTGATCGAGTACTCATGCACATCCCCGTTGAAAAAAATCCCAAAACATTTAGTATATTATCCAAAGTCATGCACTTATACCGTAACAAATCACAGACACTAAACACAGTGAACACTTTGAAAACCGTGCTGCTGTATTTAAGGAACGTGAATGTTTTTCTAGCGTTGCAGGAAGCCATTATGGCTCCATTCATGTTTGTCTGATGCGTCCTGTGTGTCGCTCTCTGTCCCAGTGTGGCCTCGTGTACAATATGTATTTTTAATAGTTTCTGAAAGGTCTGCGGCACAGACGGATACGAACACAGGCTTTGGCGACACAATTCATTGTCTTTTCATGGGATTTGTTGAAAATAAGATATAAAATATAGAATAACACCAGACTGATCTTTTAAGTCTTTTGGCAGACTGTTGAGTTTGTGAGTTGTGTAATCCATCACGGTGAACATCAAGTCTCTGTTGTGGATTATTTCATTTCAGAAATTTCAAATCAATGTGGAGTTAAACCGCATTACTAAGCAACAATAATGTGACATAAATTAATGCAGACTTGATGTTCACTGTTCGGATTACGCAGCTTAAGAAAGTTGTCCGCTCCTCTTCATATCACAGGGAAATTAATAGAAACCAGTGGCTGCCTGGACTGGTAGAAAAAAAGATATAGAACATCCAGAAGTGTACAGCATGCATGTGGTTACTTAAGGAGCTTACACTTGAAAACACACAGCTCTGGAAGTCTGATGTGGGTTTGACAAAACTAGCACACTTACTAGTTTTCCCCGACTTTAACCATCGCTGACGAAGACTGTGATACCAGACCGTCCTCACCCAAACAGCAGCCGTATACGTCGTCATCGCTTATTACGATCCAGGAGTATTTAAAATGCAAAGTATGAGTAATTGTATTCTGTTACAGCTTAACTTGGTGGTATTCTGAATACAGTTGCTGTCTTTAAAAATAGATTACGTGAAGGGATTACTTTATTACCACCAAGGAGGTTAAGTTTTCAGTTTGGTTTGTTTGTCAGCAGGATTACAGAAAAACTAAAGGTCCGATTTTCATGAAACTTGTTGGAAGTGTGTAACATGAGCAAAGGAAGAACCCAGTAAACTTTAGAGCGGATCCAAATCACGGGTACACGCTTTCTTTTTTCACTTTCGTTAACACTGCGAGATATGGCCTTGGAACTCTCCGAGTGACCTTGTAGTTTGTTTTTGTTTTATTTGCTCTAAGATTCATATGAAGCATTTCACATAAACAGATTTTTTTTTTAAGTGCAACCATTTGTGCGTGCACAGTGCAGCTGCCACAGGACAATGTGAGAGGAGACGCAGCCAGGAAAGTGTTTTTGGAAATATAAGAGACAGACAAATGAGTAGGAAGTATTCCGAAAGTAATCCAAAGTATTTAGAATATGTATACGTAATAATTTGAGTAATCTAATGGAATACGTTACAAATTGCATTTTAAGGGATGTATTCAGTGGTGAAATATGTTTTAAAAGTAACACTGTCAACATTTACGTTTGTTGTTCGGCGGCGACCTCTAGTGGCCGTAGTGATTATGACGTGAGAAAAGGAGGAAGTCAGGTGACGTAGTATAAAGAGAGATAAAGTCCACGTCGGGAGGATGTCGGGGCGGATGGATGGGTCCAATAAACACCAGACTTCCTCTCAGGAGGCTGTTTGTGTACCGTGTGAAACCAGAAGTCAACATTAAAGTTTTTTTAGCTGACCACGTCACGCATTACGTCACGGACGTAACTACGTCATGTATTTTAACCCAAACCTTGATCTTTTCCTAAACCTAACCAAGTAGTTTAATAACTTTAACCTGTTTAAAACTGCAACCATTACACAACATTGAATAAAATGGTCTCATGTTTATATCTGCCACTGTCCGGCTTTTTCACGACGTTAAATAAAACGGTCATATATGTTGTTTTGGTAATCATTGACCTGTTCTGTCGTTAAGTATGACGACATGTTGGTGAAACAGTTGAATGAGTTTGGATTTTGTCAAACTACTATTTCCGAGGTCGAGAATAAACTTTCGTGCTTTTTGATGCAGATCTTTGAAGATACTGCGGTTGCTTTTTTTTTCCTCCACAACACAACATCCTCTCTCGCAGGTTTAGTTACTACAGTTGTTTTAATTTGCATTTTGGATGGAGAGTTGTGCTTCTTTCCGAGCAGCTGTGATACTTCTAGTTGAAATCTTACCATAGTAACTGCGTGCAGAGGCTAAATGGACAGATGGGGGTGGGATGTCTGGAGCACAGGAGGACACAAAGAAGAAGCAGTTGAGGTCGTGACCTTTTTAGAGGATTGCACCAAGTTTTTTTGAGAGCTTGGCTTTCTGTTTTACACATCAGACACATACACCCCCTCCCCCCCCAGCCAAGTTGACCAATGTCTCTAAAATGGCTGTACACTTTTTAAGAGCAGAAAAGAAATACAATGAACAGAGAAGTCAAAGCAGAGGGATGTAATAAAACAGAAAGAGAGGGAAACAGGGAGTGGAGTTAAGGAGGGAGTGGCCGGCCGCTGGAAGTGGGTCACAGCGGCACTGACGTGATGCAAAGTGACGTGCAGAGAGGGGGGGTGGGGGGGAGCGGACTCGCGCCACTGTCTGCGTCACCTTTTGTCCTGCGCAAAGTTTACACACACATGCTCTCACATAAATCTACATCTGCTCAATTCATTGGGTAAACAACATTTGTGCAGAGGTAAAAATAGCTTAATTGTGCTTTGTTGGATGAGGTCTCTCTCCTCTCCCCCCACCCCCCCTCCGCTCTCTGTATTGTTTACTGCTTAGTTGCACACTTTTACTTTCCGCCTTGTACTCACTTTATCAGCACTAAAGATCGCATTCAGGTTATGCATAAGTAATAACGGCCTCTCCCAGGGTGCTTGTTGTGTAGATGCAGAGCTCAGTTTTGCAGGGTAATTATTTTGGCTCGGCTATGCGATGCCTTGTATGATCTGTAGCTTTATTTTATTTTTTTCCTCCAGCCTCACGGAGGAGGAGCAGCGCGGAGAGTGTGTGAAGCCGGAGGGATGGAGGGGATAAAAAAAAAAAAAAAAAAAAGGACGGAGGAGAGACAGGGGGAGTCAGGGAACGGTTTAATTGCCTGACCCCTCCATCCCACCAGGATGACTCTCCGGAGCCGGGTGTTAAAGAGAGGGTGACGGCTGGATTCTCCCTGCAGATCCCTGCGGCTCATGTGCATGCATACAGTGTGTGTGTGTGTGTGTGTGTGTGTGTAGGGGGGGGTGGGGGTGTCCAGGCGTGTTGCGCATGTTGTGTGTTCCTGCGAATGTTCCCACGGCAGATCTGCACATATTTAAGCAGGACCTCTTAATCATGTCATGTGTGATGCTGAAGTGATGCTGAGATTTCACCCCGTACAAACATGAAAGGCTGCGAGGGGGAGAGGAAGAGACGGTGGGATTCCTCACTTTACGTACGCCTGAGCTATATATCAATATTTATCTTTCACGGCTTATCTTGATTTTTCTTTAATTCGTTCTAAGGAGATAAAAAATAAGCTCAGACTCGGACGACTTTTGAGTTTATTGGATTACTGATGGCGAGATCTCAATCTCTGTGAGTAATCTAAATATACCACTGAGGGAAAATAAAACATTTTTTTCTCCCGTCCCGTCCCCCCCCCCTCTTTCTGAGGCTTCTCTCTTTGTTGTTTTTTTTTTTGAGTGTGCCGGTGGTGACTGAAGGCTGAGGAACCTTCATCCTAATCGGCTTGAGATCTGGCTGCAGGTCAGGCCAGCAGATGAATCCAGATTAGAGGGGTCACAAGGCAGGAAGAGAGGATTAGCAGCTCTGGCCTCTGCAGCCTCCTCCTCTAGCTGCTGTCTAACCAGCTAACTGACAGCACCGTCTGCACCGGCCCTCCTGTGAAGTGCAGGGGCCCGACACACAGAGGCCTGCAGGCCCTGCTGGGGCTGCTGTCATACACCCTGTTTTCCTCCAGGTCTTAGGAAAAAGATTCTATAATCATGATTATTTTGGTCAATATTGAGATCACAGTTATTTAACACAATTACTCTGGGACTTCCCCCTCTTAGTCGATTAGACGACTAATCTGTCATTTTGGTCTCAGTCGACTAAGATTGTTTTTAGTCGATTAGTCATTTTTTATGCGTTTTTCATGCTGAATGACTTACTTACAAGAAACTTCTGAACACATATCTGGTAAACACAAGATTTAAACTGGTGCTTTTTCAATCTGTCGATTAAATCAACTAATCGATTAGTCGACAAAATCGTATGAGTGTTAGTCGACTAAAAGTTTCTTTAGTCGAGGACAGACTCATTGACTTTGGAAAAGCGAATAACAAATAAATGTAAACATAGACATAAATACATGAAATACATGATACATTTAGCCTAAATAAATATTTAAAAAATAATGAATAAAAAAAAAATAGATTCAAATAACTTGCATAACAATTTCATATTAATTTTAACATTTTCCAGTCAGTTATATGCTTGAATTCAAATATATTCCTTGAAAAATGCTTGATTTTCACCATAATCTGGTGTTTCATTGACAGACGTGTAAACCAAAAATATTTTAATGTTTAAATTAAAAACAATCCTGTTGTCATATCTGTTGACATATCTCCTGGCGTCTCACACCAGACAAAATAAACAATCAATATAAACAGCTGGTAAAATAAACAAAGTGTCAGTATACATCGACTGCTGTGGGTATAAAGGAATTCTGTAAACTTTATTTTTCACAGT
>JAOVVB010023410.1:0-15991 GCA_028570985.1 Heterobranchus longifilis | reverse complement strand
CCCTACAGAGCAGAGCTGACATTGGGCATGAGGTCACAGAGATGGGCAGTCATGCTCCTGCTGTCAGCGGGCTCAAATGGGCTTAGATACAGTGTGCGTGTGTGTGTGTGTGTGTGGAGACACTCAAGGGACACCCTCACTAGCCCTGGACATGCATACACACGCAAGCCCCACACGTTCAATCGCACACTTTTGCAGGCATGTAATAGCAGAAACACATAAATACCATGCACCCTTACATACAGAGGACATTCATTCAAGCTGCATGGCACACACACACACACACAAGTGTGTAAACAGCAAAATGCATACACACACACATGCACTCACTTATGCAAACAGAGTGAGGCATGGATTTACAGATTTCAGAAAGGACAAATTCCCTTGGAGAACTGCCATGGATTATTGGCTGGTATGGCCAGTGTTGTGAACAATGGAAATGCTCACTGCTGATGAATGCTGAACACGTATGTTAAAAATAAAGATATAAACCTCCAAAGGTCATATACATCCATTAAAGCATATGTCATGTGAATTGTATCTAATGTTTAAAGCAGACATTAAAGCCAAAGGGGAGTGATTACAGGAAATTAAGTGGTTGTATGAACAAGAAAATCATGTATAATCTAATGAAGAATGATTGAACTGCATTTACACACTATGCAGGAATACCAGAGATATGAGAGGACATTTTACAGCTGTTAAATCATTAGGTTTTGACAAGCCTTCTATTGAAAAGATGCTGATATCATGCATTTCTAGGCATTGCATAACCCTATATATGGATCAGATGTATGGCCATAATGTTAGCAACACACTCAAATGTCAGACATCCCAGAAAAGCTCTGCCTTCTCCAGCCAGCCCATTTTAAATGGGGATATGATTACATTCATGCATTAAGGTTAAATTCGGAAAGTGAAGGATCTTTAAAAGGGTAATCATTGCTGTGGTATTTTAAGTAACACAGTTACAGAAATGTCCCATTTTTCCATGTTTTTATATAAATGGCATAACATGCGTAATAGGATGTCATGGCCAGGGTCACTTTGGATTACAGATGGAGGAAGCTGTCAGAAACACTGTACCACACTGCCCCCATGTGGTGGTGATACTCACTGCACATAGGTGAGCAGCAGAGGGTTGACAAAAGAGCTCCTTTACTGTATTTGGATGGATTTTACAAGAAAATCGTTCTGCATTTTCAGCAGCAGTTACCACATTTTCTTTCAAATATTAAAATGAGACAATGCAAAACTTATGAATCCAATGTTCTGCCCTCTGACACACAGACATACAATTAGTAATTTCACTAATTATACTATTTGCTATTTGTTACCAATAAAAAAAACTAGAGACCAGTAGGGAAGGGGCCAATAAAGTTTCGTTACTGCATCTTCAGGTTTCAATACTATTTTTTTTCTTGGGCAAGTGGGTCAGAAATCTACTCGTCTAAAGTCGTTTTTTATGTATACAAATACCCCTGTACAAACTATTTTATTTATTAGAGGTTATCAAATAACAACAAAGACTAAAGTTAATTGTCAACTCTCAAGGGAGACGAGAAGGAAGTGAGATGGCTCACTCCTCAGATACTTCCATCATCAGCTCTGTAAAAAAACGCTATTTAATTTTTTTTTTTTAAACTCGGCCTTCATTTTGAACTCAACTCCACATCTGTAAAGTTTCGTGACTGCATCTTGCACAGTTGCGACGCTATTGTGGTGACAAAATCTGTCCGCAGAAATCTAAACACAAAACTGCATTATGTGGTAGTACAGGAGGTGTCTCCAGGACCACATTTTGCCATGACGACACACACAGAGCGTCACTGTCGCGACCGGTAAAAATGTTTATACTGCTATATCACTGAAGTGCATCATAAGTGTAATATCCTTACCTGTCCTGGAGGTGTCACTGGAGTTTGGTCTCCTCTGGAGGCTCGGGTTGCAGGATCGGGTTGCCGGCCTGCAGGATAATGAAGCCAGCCCATACTACGTTGCCACGGTGACAAGCTGACCTATCCATCACGGTGTGTATCACTTTCCAGCTGATAGCCCTCAGAGCTGGAGAAGAAACATAAAGTTAGGAGAGTGCATCATTGTTATGACTGGAGAAACATCCATTTATAACTTCTGATCTTAACAAGAAAGACTGAGGTGAGTTTGTAACTTTTATCTTCTTTCCCCTACACACCGAGTCAAGTAGTAGCAGACTTCCTTTTTCTTCTTCCCGCCAGCTGAGTCGTCATGGCTGAGGCCGGCGGTATTCGCAGTAACAGCGGAGGTTTAGGCAGCGGAGGAGTGCGTGTCCCCCAGGAGCCCTCTCTCAAAGCCGGGGTGGTGGTGTCAGATGAGAGGGTGGACTTCCTCCGGGAGCAGGCCTTCTGTGTGCTGCGAGTAAAGACGGATAAGTGGAACCGCTTCATCGGAGCGGAGGAGAACCAGAAGATTATACTGGATTACCTGGACCACATCTGGACCAACAGGCTGCTGCTCTTCACTGGACCAGGAGGGACACTGCACGCAGGAGATGCTCAGGTAAGAAATACACACACACACAGGTAAATAAACACAGGCATAAAAGTTTATAAAAAAAACTTCAGGCACCTGCTTTCATAAATGTGTCATTTTCTTTTTCATCTCCCCATCTTGGCTAAAGTCAATTTTGTAGGCAAATTCAATTATGGTTATAGCCTTGAGTAAATATGTAATGGTGTGGCCCATCTATTGTTTTCTGTATGCACTGTATGTTAGAAAGCCTGTATACTAATATCCCCGAGGTAAAGATACACTGTGCACACGTGCAGAGCGGCTGATGATGAGGCTACACATTTTTGCCTGGGTGGCATGAAGACTCAATTCATTAAAAAAAAAATAAAGATAGCAGCATAATTCCTCACACCCTGAGAATTTTTATATAAACAAAGTCATGCACACACAATTACATACTGAAAAGTGCTCAGAGGGATTGTTCACCGCAAAATTAAAAGTACAACTTTTTCATCTTCTCTCAAAACTAACGAGCTAGCAAACGTTACAGCTCAGTCGCGCTGTCTCGTTCATTCTGTGCAGTGATACGGTTGGCGGGAGAAATAAAATAGTTCCGACATGAAACTGCCCTCAATAAGGTCTGTGGATTATGATTTCTGGAAAGAGACGCTGCTGTTGAGTTTTTCAAATTTATTTTTTTGACTTGAGCAACACAAGCAGAGAGAAGACCACAGACATCTCTACAGACGATATCCCCCCCAACACTCTGCAAATAGATAAATAAATAACACTACAGGTTAGACGAAAAATACGTATTTTTGATTTTGCAATGAACTGTCCCTTTAAGCTTTTAATAAACAAGACAACAAGGTGACACGCAAGCATATACAGTAAGTTTTTAACAAAAATCTGCTGAGCTTGCGATCTGCACTCCATCTAACGTACGTTTTTTGAAATAAGTCACTACTTATTTCTAGTGCTTTCAATCATGTTGAAAGCATTCCTACTGTTTTTGCATCTGCAAAGACGTCGCCACCATGGAAGACCAAACTACTGTGTGTGCTAAAGAGGGGGGTAAAGAGAATCACCCGCCACGGATTCAGACACCAACTCCGGCTGGGGGAAGTTCCTGGATATCCCATGGAGCACCTACCTGTTGTCATCTCGGAGGTGGGCTGGTGTGTGTGTGTGTGTGTATGCAGGGCCGGCGCTTGGCATGGGCTGCACAGGCGGTCGCCCAGGGTGCCACCATGTGGAGGGGGCGCCTTGCTGCCGAGAAACAAACATGAAGAAAAAAATCAAGATATGAACTTGGTTTTGACTCGACTAGACTTAATATAATATCGATACATGGTCGTGTCTGGATGGTAACCCAAGATTTGCGAAAGTCTCATGAGATGGTTGACGAATGGTTATGGTTAGTATAGATCGTCGAAAATGAGTCTCGGGAGAGTTTTCGCAAATTTAGGGTTAACATCTAGACACGACTCAGCTGCATGCAGAGGGGAAGAAAAAGATTGTGATGTGCGTGGGAGGATGTCCTAAAAATGCTCGGGCCAGCCCTGTGTGTTTGTCTGAGTGTAAAGTGTCCAACTCATACAGGGACACTGGAAGTAGGGGGGCTGCAGCTACTACACCAGCTACTGGTGGGGGGCTGTGCTTTTTGCGTAAACAGTTTCCTAACGTACCAACACAATGGAAATAAGCCTTTGCTTTATTGTGTTTTTATCCTCAGTGATTTTTAATGTGTGTTATTACTGCTGTGCAGGTTTATATGTGTTTAATACAAAAAACAGGAATGTTGCACAGCATTTAATATGATTTTCTCTCAGCACCCCCAACCTAGATGTGTGGGTGTAATCATTTTATAATACATCCATGGTATGAACTGAAGATTTAGGTTTTCCAACTCGGAATATTGTTGGCAGGATACAGCATGGTGGGTTTGTAATGCAGCAAGTGTGCACTTTAAACAGCGTGTGTGTGTAACTTACTGAATAGGTGCTGGTGTGTGTGCTGTCCAACGGTCTGAATCACGAGGACTGGCCGCGGGTGGTGTCCGATGACATCCACAGGCACCTGGAGAAACTGAGGAGCAGGGTGGTGACTCTGAGAGGCCGAGCTGAAGGACGGACACTGCTGCCGCTACCTCTGTATGTGGAGAGGGCCCGGCCTCAGGACATTGTACTCAGGTGTGTGTGTATTTCCGGTGTGTTCATGCATGCGCGGCTAATTACCTAGCTTAAATGTGTATTTGCATTGCATATTTCTGATGCTATGTGCATTAATTTTGGAGAAGTATCGATAAGCTAAGATTAAATATGAAATATCCTCTGCTCGTCTTTATTCATAGTTAAAATGTTTTCACACTCACCACATCTTCAGGTCCAGTTTCGCGCAAAGTGATTCAATAGCCGGAAGTGACGTACTTCTTGTTTGTCTTGCGTGACGCTGCTACAAAATAAAATTAATATAATACATAATATTGTTTTAAATCACAAATTAAATGTTTTACTACCAATTTCACGTATGTACATTAAGCTTATTGTATTTCTTGATAGCCCATTTAATATGATTTCAAGAGTTGTTAAAAAAAAAAAAAAACAATAAAATAAAACAAGGATATTAAAATAAAAAAATAAAATCAAGGACAATTACCATTTGCTATCTTTGTTTACTTATATATAATTACAGTCTATGATAATTATCCAGGATTTATAGAGTCACGTGGCACCCAGAAATGGTAACGCCCTTGCTTCTCTTTTTTTCTTTTTTTTTCTCTAACTCTATCTATCAAGAAATGCAATAAACCTAATGTACACTAGCGAAACTGATAGTAAAACGTTTAATTTTGCGATCATTTTGAGGAACTATCTTGAAGAAGAAATATTTTCAAAACGAGGTAAGTGTTGCTATCCTGCAGGGTTTCAAGTTTCGCTAATCACATCTGCTAGCTTATCCCTGGTAATATCATCCATGCAGAAATCTCAAATTCATAAATTTCTCATGTAGCTTTTAGCATTTTTTAATGCCTTTATTTAATCATCTTTGTCCCATTGCGATCATCTCTTTTACAAGGAAGAAGAATAGCAGCAATACAGTTTCAACAATGAACATAAAAGCACATATAGATTTGAGTAACATTAAAATGATCATATTTGCACACAGACAGCCTGGCCATAGTTTTAAATTCATGCAGTGATACTATGTTTTCAAGCTGAGGATCAACCTGTAGATTGTTCCATGTGTGTCCTACATGCACATAACACACATATAACATGTATGCTACCTTGTGGAGAGGCACACACTGGGCTGTTACCATAGACTGTATGTTACTTAGTAAGATGTTACTATTGTCAGGTCATAAATGAGTAAGTTGCTAATATGCAAACAAGGCAGTAATGTCTGGCATCATTAAATGTTGGTTGTGTCAAACTAATAAAAAAAGATTTAAGCTGTGATATTTACAACTAGAACAATATTTTAGTCCTATTTGTATTTTGCCTACTATACTTTTACACACTGATCTCTGATCTCTGTCTCCCTCAGCCCCACTGGCTGGCCACTGGACCGTGGCTTGTTATACTCTATAGAAACTCTGATAGTTCAGTGGTCTGGACAGATATGGAGCGTCCTGAAGAAAGACTCTGGTATGCTGCTGCTCCGGGGAGACCACCCAGGCCCCAACGTGGAGCTCCAGTTTTGGACCACTCAGAGGGAAAACCTGCTGGGCATCCAGTCACAAGTATGACACTGGTTCTGTGGAAATCAGCAGGGCCAATTCTAAACTAAAACTGCAGTTCTCAAAGTATCAGTGAGAGAGGTGGATATGTGTTATTCTGATTGCATGGCATGCACTCCACTAATGACCCCAGTAATAAACATATCATTTGATTTACACATTTTCTACACATTATACACTTCGCAAAGGTAGGTTTTGTAATTGTATTGCTTTAGATTGTACAGGTGTACCCAATAAAGTGGCCACAGAGTGTACATCCGACTACGATCTCCTTGTTTTCAGATCCAGAGCCCCAAAGCGGAGCACATCATGGAGATCCTGAGAAGAGTCAAGAGCAGTTACTACTCCTCCTTCAGGGACGTCTGCCTCAAAGTCAACGAGGGTAGATCGGCATTACTCATCATTTATCAGTGCTAATTAATTAATTAACTCATTCTATCATCTGTCTCTCACAGCCCAACCTTTCATATAGATCAAGCAGATATTCTCTTATTATACAGAATTATTATTATTTTTTCCATCGCAAAGCACAGAAATTATTTGATAAATTCTTGTGAATTTCATATGTATAGCTTTGCCTTGCCTTTGTGTGCCATCATGCTCATTTAGCAGATTGCCATGTTGCTAGAAACACAACTATTAGACCGCTGTACTGACTTAATTCTGTTAAATTAGCCGCCTATTAGGATCATGTTACCCATTACTACTTCTGTATGTGATTATGGCAGCGGTGCTGGAAGCGGAGGACATAGATCTGTATCTGCGGCCTCTGAGGAGACTGATCAGCAGTTTAGAAGAGAGGAGTTTCCCGCAGGTAGACGCTGTCCTGCCTCCTCTTTTCCACACGCTCTGTCTCATCTGGAGCCATTCCCAATACTACTGCACTCCGCAACGGATGGTGGTGCTCCTGCAGGAGTTCTGCAACCTGATCATTGAAAAGGTACAGTGATGCATCTCAGTGTGTGAAAGAGAGAAGGAGACAGAATATGATCTTTATATGATTGTTTGTGTGTGTCTGAATCCAGGCCTTTGCGTACCTCATCCCCGAGGAGCTGTTTAAGATGGAGCTCGAGGAGGGCGTGGAGAGAGTCCAGATAACCATATCAGTTCTGCGCACCTTCAAGCAATTGTTTCACGCTCACCGGCAGCGGATCCCCAAGTACTACAGACACAGCCAGACCATCAAGGCGTGGGACTTTCCGGCTACGCTTGTGTTCCAGCGGTCAGACCGCATCATGGAAAGGCTGCTTATGATCGAGGTCCGGGGGTTTACAAGCTCTGTTTGTGTTGGTTTTATAGGAAGATTAGAAATGTGCACATCTGGCTGTTATTCCTAAAAGAAGATGCTTGAACAATTTGCCTCAAGAAGACATTATTACCATCAAGGTTGCATTGAGTACGCTAAAACAGTATGTGAGATTTTTTTAGTATGACCTAGTATGAAACCAGTAGTACGCAAATTGCACACTATTTCCGGTGAAATATTACAGTATGCAACACTGGAAACTCCATCAGAATAATATCCCACAATGCACTGCGGTAGTGATGACAACGTTCATAACAGACAAACGCCTCAATTTACTTCACTTCATATTAAAAATCTGTGATTTTGTCACCTGCGACCACTGGATTAGTTACTCACCTTTTCCAGTAATTTAAACATTTTCTGGCGATGCCGGTCGACTTGAGGTTGGCACAGGTTACCATGGTTACACATCTCCAACCAGCAAGGAGGCTCTCGGGAAGTGACGTAAAAGTTACAGCTCAGTGCATCCAAAAATACTACTGTTTATTTACACAAAAGTATGTTGAAGGATAGTATACATATTGAGTATGCAGTGCATGAAACTGCTGTATATTCATTGTAATTCTTTTTCTATCACCCTGACCCATCGGTGGCTTTTCCCCTCTCACCTGTAGGAACTTTTTGCAACAGCGCTGGACTTTCTGAAACTGGAGAAAGTAGAACTGGGCGGATCGAGAGGGAAAGTCCTGAGTGAGATGGTCTTCAGCATGAGCGAGGAGTTTCATGACCGCTGGCGCGCCCTCAGAGAGAGCAAATACGACCCCCTGGACTATACAAACGATGTGAGGCGTGTTTGTTACAGCCGTCTTTGATATCACACTGCTGTGTAATTACAAAGGCTCCAAAGGTCTGTGAGTCACAGCAATGTATAAGTGGCATCGACAGGCACAGCCGAATAATAAAAAATAACAATTAGATGTAATTTTTCTGCCCAGCAGTACATTAATTGAAAACTAGCAAAGCAAAGTAGTTGCTAAGCAACATGCACAAATCAGTGACAGCAGTCATTATTAGTCAGTGCATCAATTTTATTTAATTTACTAGATATTTTACAGCTATTTTACAACCGATTCCAGTGTGACTCAGCCAATTAAAACTGGAACTGAAGCAGAAATTGATCTTTTATAATATATTTTTCGTGTGTTACTCCAACCAATACTGATCAACTCAGCTAAAGAGAACTTGAAGTACTGCATGAAAATGTAACGAAATTAAAATTGCCGAAGTGTTCGGAAAAAGGAACTGAACATATCCATAATTTCCTGTCTAATGCCACCTTGTGTCCAGGACTTTGTGCGTCACTACAGACGATTCATGGAGCAAAACAGAGATTTTGACCAGAGGCTGGGAACTGTCCTCAATCTGGCCTTCCAGCACTCCAAAAACCTGAAGTCAACCTTTAAGGTCTGTTACACCCTGACCCCTTAAAAAACCACATTACTGTATTTAGTGATTTACTGCAAGGTCATTCAGGGACAAGGTTGCACTTTTTCATGGTGCGTTCCAATACCCATACTGCCATACTATTTACTATGCCAGAAAAATATTTAGTATGTCCCAATACATAGTACGCTAAATGCAGTATTCCAAAAAAATACCAGGATGTCCTGCTACATCCAGTCACATTTTTGCAGTATGCAAGCCAGCATGCTTTTCTGGCTATTCTGACCCACAATCCTTTGCATATATGAGCAAGTGGGTCAAAGTTTAAGGTGCAATGTAGTATGATAAAGTAGCATGTCCCATTTGTATGCATACTGCATGCAACAGTATGTACTTTATCAGGGCAGCTGCAGTATGTACTAAAAGTAAAAAAGAAGGTATGCAATTTGGAACGCAGAGTCAGTATCTGTAAAAAAATTTTTTTAAAAAAGCAAGTGGAGAACGTTTAGCATGTTAGCTATAATCACATTGATCTCAGCTGAGAAATGTGTTGTCATTATTAGGAGTTGGGAAAAAGCCAGAGAATCTCCAGAACTATATTTTTGGACGTCATACCTCAATGTCTCAAATAAACACGTTTTTTTATGTCCCACCTAGCTGTTGAAGATTTTCAGCGCCCTGCTTGAGAGACCGAGGATCAACCAGCTGTTCTCTCCCAACTACAACGTGTTGTTAGAAATGTTCAACCAGGAAGTAGTCCACTGTCAGATTATACTGGATCAACACAGAGAGGGGGTGAGAGAAACACGTGTTCTCAATGACTTTGGAATTTGAATAATGACACACGTCACAATATACAAAGATACAGCCATATGATGAGACTGCAGCCAGTTACCTCAATCAATTATACCATAACAGGGTTGTCTCAGTTTAATATGACATATGCTGCTGCATATGGTGCTGATAAAGTGACAGTAATCACTCACTGTCACTTTATCAGCACCACTTCATTCCTCATTTTGTGTCCAAATACTGTATTTTTATTCTCTTACTCTTATTTATTTCTGTTGTACTGCTGGAACAACTGAATTTCCCTACTTAATAACGGTGTATCTTATCTTATATGGTGTTATAATTCACAAACTTATCTTAATGCGTGCTGCGAACGTCTTAGGAAAAACATAAACTAACGAATGACTCAGTCCTCGGCCTTTGTGTTTCAGCTGCGGTCGGGCTCTGCGGTCCTGGGGAAGAATATGCCGTCGGTGGCCGGAAACCTCAAATGGTCGCAGGAACTTCGGAGTCGCATCCTCACCAACAGGAGCAACCTCTGCCAGCTGGCACATATGTACGGACCAGATCATCCTCACCACACACAGACGCGATTATCTCATGAGACAACTGTCATCCTGCAGATCTGTTGTTGATTTCAATAAAAATATATATAAAAAAATAACTCCACACCAGCAGAAGCTTTTCATTTTCAAACTTGTAGCCCTCAGCCCCAAACCACTGACTGTACAAAATATGGATTTAGTCTCCGTGACGTCACCTATAAGTTTCTGAAGAGCCAAAATGAAGCTCAATGTGGCGGCTTGGGCACCCACCTGTCACTCAAAGCGGCCATGCCCTTAATTATGCATAACTTTAAGCCTTTAAATTTAATTTAAAAAACTGCTGTAAAGTTGGGCAATTTAACATGGGAGTCTATGGGGATTGACTTGCTTTTAGAGCCTCAGGAGGAAATGTAGTTTCTGGCTTAACTGACGTGACTCAAGTGACATCATTTGAGGCAATCTATCAGATATCACACAGCTCCCTCTGGAGTCACAAAGGCTTTATACAACTCTGTTACATCTGCAGTAGTTCTCCCCAAACACACCTGGATGTGTAAAATTGTTCCACTTTTAAGTAGAGCAGGCCTCAAGTTTGGGAAATGTTCTCGAAAACCCCGAAACTTCAGCATACACACTGCAAGAGTATAGATGACATTTATATTTTACTCCTTATCTTCATTCTTTTTTGGGTTTTTCCCCTCCCTCTCCCTCTCTCAGGCCTCTGGGGTGTGCAGAAGCAGACGATGCCCTCCAAAAGTGTGAGCGTGTTCTGGAGGTTCTGGACCAGCACGACGAGGAGCTGTTCGCAGAGTGGACCGAGGGTCTGGAAGAAATCTGTCAAACCCACCTGAAGGAACCACTGCTCACACTGGACACTGACACAGGCCTGTTCCAGGTCAACTTCAGTCCTGCAGTGAGAACACATACTAAACATACTCATCAAATCGGTTTTTTTTTAATCAAATTGTGTCCAGGGTTGTGTCCATTTGCTACATTTTCTTTTCTCAGCATGCAGCAGCAGAAGTAGCAACAGTGGTTTGTTTACAATAAACAGAGGAACTATTTTGCATTAGCAGCAGTATGTGAAGAGATAAAGAAAATCACAAAATGCACTCAACAGATCAAATCAAAGAAATAAAACCGTGAAAAGTGCTGCAGCAATGAATACGTATAATCAGCAACGTCAAAATCCGGCACTATAATCCAAGGATAAACAACTTATCTGATGTACTGTGTGTGTGTGTGTGTGTGTGTGTGTGTGCACTTTGTTCCATTGTTAATGAGATCTCCACTTTAAGATCTTATCTATTCAGATTGTTGCTGTCACGTTAAAAAGGAAACAAAACAGTGAACTGCAACTTTGGACTCATCAGATAGTTTATTACATTTCTCCTCTCTCTCTCTCTCTCTCTCTCTCTCCCTCTCTCTCTCTCTCCCTCTCTCTCTCTCTGTCCTCAGCTGACATCAGTGCTCAGGGAGGTGAAGTATCTGGGCATACTGAAGCACCAAAACATTCCTAAAGCTGCGGTCCATCTCTACTCCAAACGGGAGAGACTGTACATGGTGAGCTTCTCTCGTTGCAGCAGATACAGTGTCAGACAGCTGTATTCGTGAGCTGCGTGGCTGTAAATGTTTTTTTTTCGAGCTGTGAAATGTGTTAAAAATGATCAGAGTTGAAGTGTTAACGCTGCATTGTGTCCCTGCAGTACACACAGACTCTGACCTCGGTGACCCAGTGGTACAACCAGCTGCACGGCACCATCCTGGCGGTGGAGCTGGGGCTGGTGAAAGATGAGATGGACGGGACGAGACGACAGCTAGAGCCGGCCCTGCGGGAGCTGAGCTGGGATCAGGACCACCTGTGGGACTACATCCAGAGCACACGAGACCTGGTCAAGGTGCTCAAGAGTTCTTAAACGCACTATGTGTCGTTTTCTGCCTCTAGGGGTCTCTCAATTAAAACAGTAACCAAAGATGGAGTGATGTCGTGAAGAAGCGAGGGATCATGGGAGTTGCAGTCAGTTTCTCCCCTTTAGGAGTCCTCGAGGTCTCCATAAAGGTCTCCTTCTCTCCAAAATAAACAGACCCGCTGATTTAAACAGGGAAAACTGAATATACAAAATCAGAGCAGAGCTGCCGCTAACGTTTGCTCAGCTTGTTTCTCTGATAACTTCGTCAAATGACGAGAATCCTTCATCCAGTTAAAATATATATAAAAACAATCAAGATCTAAAAAGCGTATTGTAAAAATGTGGCTTAAAACTGGACAAAATAAATCAATTTTGTAAATGTAACGGGCCGTTACCTTTGAAAATTGTTGAAAATATTTTGGATACTGTAAGTAACAAAATATATAACATAGGTCGAGTCGTTTTTTAGACATTTTAATGCAGAAAATGTACATATTTTACATTTTAAGGAAAGCTTTTGACTGCACAAACAAAAGGTACAATGCTAGTTTTTCAGTTCTCATGTTGACACTATTTTGCAGCACATTCACACTATTCTGCTATATTGAGAGAAAATGTCCGGCCTCAGCTGCATTTTGTGCTGAAATATAAAAAGTTATGGTTTATTTTAGAGTTAGTTCAATAGAAATATCAAAATCTGCAGTGAAACTGTTGCCTGCCAGTGTAGCATGAATCCTGGCGCCAGCGTCCCTCAATTACAGCAAACACTCCTAAAAACAGAAAAAAAAGCTACATGCAGCTGTCAACCACGGGGAATATAATTACTGGTTGTAATAGTTTCTCTCTTTTGCTGTCGGCAGAGCATTTCTAGTCGTGTCCAGAAGAGTAAAGCTAACGTGGAGGCCGTCCAGGCCCTGATGGGGAAATTCAGCCACCGTGCCTTCATCACCAGGAAGAGCCGCGGCTCTACGCTCCTCATCTTCTCTGACATCGAAGAGAGTGTTTCCAAACAGCACACTCTCATCACCAGCACCGGGGAGGAAATACACAAACTGCTGCAGGTAGACGTGTACACTGCAGACCTCTCTCATATATCTATGATTGTACCAACATGGGCAATACATTCACCCATACTGTGTTTTTTTTCTATAATGTGTTCTGCACATCCAGGCCGTTGTTTACTGTTTACAGTTTATGCTATAACTTACTGTCATTTATTGATATTATTACTATTTGCACTATTTTAATAGAATACTGTTGGATTCTGTTTACAATGCTGAATACTGTTTTACTGTTTGTTACTTGTTTTTGCCTTATTTAGTTTTTATTGCATCAATATGGAGGTTGCAATCTTAATCTTGTTGTATTTATACATTGGCAATAAAGATATTCTATTCTATATATTTTTTTCCCTCTTAACCCATTTGTGCCCAACGACCATATTTAGACGTACCGGTAATTTGGGGATGTAGTATCATCACATGAAAAATCTAACTTTTCTCAATAGTCAAAGTCAGGATTTTTTAAAAACTATTTTAGGTTATGTTTCTTAAATGTTTTCCATATCAAATATATATATATTTTTTTACGGCTTGTAGTTTCTGAGATACATTTTCTTATCATACTATATTTAGTCTTTGGGCATGTGGGACGACTGTTTTTCCCACAGTCGTCCCATGAGCCATGATTCAATTATTTTATAAGATTGAGAGGAAAGAGAGGAGAGAGAGGGGACAACATGCAGCAAAGGGCCGCAGGTGGGATTTGAACCCAGGCCACTGCAGGACTCAGCCTATATGGGGCATGCACTCTACCTATTGAGCTAGAGGCCTCTGCAAATTCCAAGTTTTTTTTCCAGATTTGTGCTTAGGCAATCCCAGAGGACACTTCCACCAAAATAAATTGAAAGATTTGAGTTGCTCCCTCTAACGCATCAATTCCCCCCTGTGCTCCAGGAGAGCCAGTCTCTGCTGGGAGTTACAGACCTGGACAGCGGCGAGTGGCGGGCCTACACAGACTACGTGGACCGCATGATCCTGACGGGCTTCTCCAGCGCAGTGCGCTGCTCCCTGCAGTACCTCATGGACAACACGGACGCAGCCCTGCGCATTACGCCGCTGTTTGAGGTGCAGCTGGTACTCAACAGCAACGAGATGACCTTTGACCCCTCGCTGGACTTCAGCCACAGCGGGAACTTCTATGACATCGTGGATAAGATGGTGGCCAACATCACCAACATGGCGTCCTTCATCCCCAGAGTGGCCAAACATAAACAGCTGGATAACTATCAGGTGGTGTACAGATTAGAGTGTAGGTTTATATATCTGCACGCACACACACATGCACACAGCCTTGTCATATGCTATCTTGTTTCTTCATCTCGTAGAGCGACATAAATGAAATGGAGGATTTGTCAGAGATGTGCCATATAATCCGCTCACGGGCACGTGCAGCTATTGCTAAGGTAAGGGTTTGTTTTCTGTCCACACATGGAGGATCGTTTATGATGCTTACAGGCTTAAGGGCCATCCACACCAAGAATGATAACGATAACTATAACGATAACGATATGAGCAGTGGTCCCTCATCTTCTAATAATCTTCTTCTAATTAGCTTACATAAAAGAGGTAATCATAAGAATATGAATGATAACAATGAAGAAGAAGAAGAATGAAAAGTGAAAAAATGAAAGCGATCCCAACAATAGGGGAAACCGGGGTAAGATGACACCCTTAAGAACAATGTCTAATTTCTTTTAAAATATATATTATTTGAATATCAATATAATATGTACACAAATTATATTATTATAGGGTAATTAAATCAAAACAGACTACAACTTTGTTATTATAATACAAAATGTAAATGGGCATCTTCCCTCAGAAATCTTACTTGCGCCTATTAAAAGTTAAAAAGAAGTTTATAGGAAGTTTATAAGAAGTTTTATATACGTATATCCTTTATAAAAAGACACAGAGGCACAATATTACATCAACATACCTCAAAACCTCTTCTTTTGATTTCCTCCAACTAGTAAAAATATTTCAAAGCTATTTGAAGATTATCAAGGCCACTAGCATCCAAGGAAGAGCTGACACTAGAATTTGCTCCATATAATGATCAGGGAGGAACTTTTTGTTATAGTTTTGGTGTGGACTCTGCCATCCACTTGAGTTAAAACACATTTTAAAACAATATATTTATAGCGATCGTTGTATTTCTTGGTGTGGACGACCCTTTACAGTTGTAAAGATTGTGTTGCCTTTCAGGTGAGAGAATATCAGGGATCGTTTGCCAGCTACCGCTACCTCTGGACTGACGACAGGTCAGAAGTGTTTATTTTACTTTTTTCAAATTGCTTTATCACCTAAATACACAACTACTGCTGCTTGTACATAACTTCCTTCTCATCGCTTATAGCATTACAATTAGAAATATCTTTTTTTTTATTTATTTTTTTTTTATTGGTGAAACAAAGTGACAAAAAGAGTGACATATATACATATAAGACATACTTTAAATACACACCTATGCTAATGAAATAAAAAAACAAAAAAAACAAAAAACAAAACAAAGCAGAGCAGTTATGATACATTGAAAACCCAAGTGCATAGATTGGGAATTAAATAAGGTGTGTGTGTGCGTGTGTGTCTGTGTGTGTCTGTGTATGTGTGTGTCTGTGTGTGTCTGTGTGTATGTCGGGGTGTGTGTGTGTGTATGTGTATGTGTGTGTGTGTGTGTGTGCGTGTGTGTGGGGGGGATATGTGTCTATGTGTGTGTATGTGTGTGTGTGTGTATGTGTGTGTGTGTGTGTGTGTGTGCG
>JAOVVB010023409.1:0-30929 GCA_028570985.1 Heterobranchus longifilis | reverse complement strand
GCTTTGTTTTGGTTTACATGCAGTGCACAACTGCGACATATAGCGGTGAAATGATTTTGCCTATTGCTCCTTTAAAGTCTGAGTTAAGGTTTCCTTAAAATAAAATCAGCTGCACAAAACACCCTTAAAGTGATACTTTGGGATTTTGGACATTAAGTTGTATGAAATACTTTGTCACACTTGCTCATGATGTGGATTGATATACAATACATCCACATTAACAGATCATCAGACTGTGCTTGAATGTTGTTCTTACTTCTTCACTTCCAGGAGGTTTCATCAGTTTCAATGGTTCCTGGAGAGTCCAGGGAATCCTGGCTATGTCCCGCTCTCTGGGGGACTACCCGCTGAAGAACCTCAACGTCGTCATCCCCGACCCCGATATCATGACCTTTGACATGGACAAGCTGCAGCCAGAGTTCATGATCCTGGCATCAGATGGCCTGTGGGACGCTTTCAGCAACGAGGAGGCCGTTCGGTTCGTCCGCGAGCGTCTGGACGAGCCGCACTTCGGCGCCAAGAGCATCGTCCTCCAGTCTTTCTACCGCGGCTGCCCTGACAACATCACCGTCATGGTGGTGAAGTTTAAAAGTGGAGCTGGGGGGAGCAGCAGCAAGGCAGAGGAGTAGGTCAAGTTCAGAGCTCACATTGTGATCAGTATTTTCAATGATTTTCCACCATCTTCTGGATGGAAGCAGCGAGCGCGATATCACAGGAGGACTGGAGGAAGTTAAAGTACAGACACTGACAACTGTACAAGTGCACACATCCAAAAACACAAAATTAGGTTTTGTTTTGTTTGTAGGGTTCTAATTGAGATAAGGGCATTCAAACACAATACAGATCTCATAACCATCTGATGAATACATAAAAAATCTCCAACAGTGGAGATGCATAAACACAGACAGACACCAGACGTGATTTTCTCTTAACCAGCACACATTAGACTGTGATTGATTTACTGTTTACTGTACCATGCACATGAATGGTACAGCTCCACTGGAGGCTTCTTTAGAGGAGACTTCAACTAGTGCCTATTCAAGAATTACTGTGCAACCACAGGAAGCTACTCAAAATGTATTTGCGAAAACACCACCCCTGCTTGCTGCTTTTTGTCGATGCCCTCAAGTAATGTATGCATCCGTTACGATTTTGACCTGGGACATGATTTCAGATATAAAAAAAAGACTCCAGTGGATCCATACCTTAACTTGAAGTGATGCTGCACCTGAAATCTAACTTTTGAGTATCAAGCACTCACCGCCTGTAGACTTGAGAGGTAGCTGTAAACCATGTGTAGTTTCACCCTCTGGCTGCAGTTGGCTGAAACAGTATCACAGTGTGAAGTTGCATAAACATGGATTTAAACAGCTGGAGCTCTGATTGGCCAGCTGCTGCATGTTGGCAGGACTATGACCAATCACAGCTGCCACTTCTGCTCTGTGGGCCGGATTTCAGTAAACTTTTAGGTGCTTACCACAAACAGTCTATGGAGCTTACACATCTTTAAATTAAAGAAAACTTTGTGAGGTGGAATATGAAAGGCAGACATGAATAATTGTAATAAAGCCTTTTTAAAAGTAATGTGATTCCATTTTAAATGTAATAACTAATTCATCGTATAAAGATGGAATAAGGAAACAATTAATAACTGGCATATTTAATGTCTTTTGCATTGATTTCCTGCAAGCTTTTGTTTGGTTATTTGTTTTTATCCAAAAAACAAGCATGGACCAACTATTACTGATAAGAAGAGATAGAAGACTTTTTTTTAACCATGTCTATTGATTTTCAACATTTGAAGACACAAAATGCAACATGACAACATTACCAGACTAATTGAATATTGAATAATTAAGACTGAGTAAATAAATAAATAAATACATGACAGGACAGGACATTACTTAAAATAAATAGAATGTAGCACTCCTAGCAAAAAGCATACAACAGAAAACTGAAGTAAATTAATAATTTTAAAAAAAACCCCAGAAGACTATTGTGTGTAAGACTCCATCCTCTCTTTCCAACCTGTAGAATATGACACGCCCACTTGGCTTCACACTTTAGGTCAAGGAAAACCTGCTTTTACTTTTTTCGGGTTCTGAATCGATTAATTTTTGGTCAAAATGCTCCAAACGGTTCAAAATTAGGTGCACAAACCAGAACGGAACCAGTTCCATTTTGGTGGAAAAGGAGTCAGAATGAGCTGGAGGAGAGTTCCTCAGGTCACTTTACATTTTTAAGTGTGCAGAAGGTTAGTGATACTCAGAAGAGAGATTTTGGAGTATTATTTTAACATACAACTCATGCACACGTACGCAAACAGTTATGTAAAAAAAAAAAAGAAAAAAGAAATGCACTTTTCAGATGTTTATTTTTTGGAATGGTAAATTCTTACATATCAGCCAATGTAAACACTGTATATCCTCAGTAATACAAGAGGGGTTTAATGTATGTAGAAACCTGATTTTAGTTCCTGACATTCACCTCTTGGTAATGCAATTTTGTGGAGCTAATGTAAACTGTTCTGTCAAAGTTGTTTGACACCATCTGTATCAGGGCATGTGCTTTGGCTTCTCCATGTCCATGAACAAAGTACAGTAGTATCCATGGACACGGCTGGCTGCCTTTTATCTGGGACGTGCACGAAACAGGAGGTGCAGACGTCCACACCTCTGCTGCCCTGAGAAAGTGACTAAAAGGTGACACACCGTGAACTGTACAGCTGGAATGCTAGTAGCTAGAAATATGATATGCTCCTGAAGCAATACAACAACCTGTCAAGGAAGGTTACAGTAAACTATACTTGATTTGCTGTTTTATGTTCAACTTTACCTTTGCATCAGTTGAGAGAAGCCTTCTTTTAATTTAACAGTTTACCTAATGCCTTATTTATTGTTGTGTTTTTGTGTCTGGCAGATTGCCAAATCTGTATATTCATGTTTTTGTCCTTCTGTACAGCAGAAGTTTACAATAAATTGCCCATCACTTTCATTTGAGAAGCAGTCAATGATTCATATGTTGAGCTGATGCTTAGTGTAAAAAAGAAAGCAGTGTACAAAAATTCTGTATGTAAACTCAGTATTAAACAAACTCTTTCATCTTAAATGTATTTCCTTAATTCAGTCTTTATTATCTCAAAGAGCTTCTGGCCTGCATTAACTGTGCAGTGCGCCAACTCTTTATTTTCAAGGGTGCTTTTTAAATTAGCAGTTTTTCAAAAGGTAATGTAATTTACATTATATTCGTATTTATTCATGTACGTCTATGTATTCAGTTTAAGCAGTTGAGTTGTAAGTGCCTTGCTCAAGGGCACAAGAAAAATAGATGCGTGAGAAAGAGATGAGCAGTGACTAATATTCTTCCTTTATTCTGCGTTTTATCACCTCTCCAGGAATTTGAATCAGCTGTTCTTGCTACCACCGTTTATCATTTCGCGAACAACAATCACAAAAGAATGAGGTGAGATCAGAGTGAGGTTTTTTTGGGGAAAACACGTGACGTCTTTTGAGTGTTTCTGGGATGCCTCTGTCCGACCACAAATAATTTTCTATGTCATAACCCGGCTGCAGCCGTCAGGAGGGGCGCAGACAGTTCGGAAGCATTCGACGATGCCAAATTTAGTGACGGTCTTTACCAGCTGCACAGACTCAGAATAGCTCGGGCATGACCTGGTTCAAATGCCTAAGCCCCGTGTACAACATTCAGGAGTCTCATAACCATAAAGTAAAGTGCGTCACACTACTTTACGGGAACTCGTAGTCCTATTGTAGGCCCATTTGGCACTTTATAAGTGAGACAAGTGCGCGCAGGCACCAGAAGAAGCTTGACATTCAACCAACAAAGCACGAAGTAAATAAGTCTGCATCTTTAAAAGGAGTGTTTTGAATTTAACATGGGACAGCAAAGCTCCAAATCGTCCATAGAAGCGCGGGTGATTTTCCAGCGCGTTGGCGCAGTGGACATGTATCAGAGAATCGACGCATGTTGTACTCCAGCCTCAGTTGTCCGCATTCAGAAGAAGGTGACCAGCCAGTCGGCTTGTCTTCACTCTTCCCCCCGGGCAGTGGAGAAATCAGCGAACCATTCTTGGACCCAGAGCGGCTGTGACAGCGGGGGGCTGGTGTACGTGATGGACAACCCAACCGGTGGCGTGTGGGTGAAGCCGGGAGAGAAATGGACCAGATGATACAAAACTGAAATCTCCAGGTGGAATGCAAATTAATTCTTCCATGGAATTAAGTTAAGCACCTCGTGACTGGATGCACTCTGTGCGTCCTTAAGCTCTGGTCTCTTCCGAGCAGCATTTGGATTCCTGCGCGCTGGTGCGCCTCCATGGCGCATCCGCACTGCAGTGTGTGGAGTCAGGGTTGATTTAAATCGTCTCATGGAAGAGTTGGCTGGACTGATCACTGCAATTTATTGATTTCGTCTATAAGAGACATTCATATATTCAGTGCCAGACTGCACGAGAGGAAGATGACGAGGAGGTGAAGAATGCCATGCGTCATGCGCAATGAGATGCGTTTTCTTTGGAAACTGTGCCATTGTCTTATTTCCAACATGACTGAACTATTATCTGTTTTAGTCATGGAAGAATGAATTCACATAAGTCTGTTTTAGAAGAATGTGGAGTAGACTATCAAATGAAAGAATGGAGTTTGAGTTACGTCAGTACTGAGAGTTGGATAGTTTTGGGTGTAAAAGCGTTACGGTGACAACTAACATCAACCACTCTGCTATTTAATTAAGAAGGACAGTGCACTTTGATCAACTATGTCAAAAGTGCAAGTGCATCCTTCCAAAGGCTGACCAACCTTTATTTATTTTTCCTTCCTTTTGATTTGACTGTATCTTCTTTTTTTTTTAGAATGCAATGCTCATTACTCTATGTAATTCCTTAGCACAAAGAAATGTTTTAAATCAAATGTTTTTATTTTATTTTATAAATGTATTGAAGGTAGTTTGAATGTGATGGACTGGAGGTCAATGCTGACCCACCTTTAGATTTTGGATGTTTGTCCAGAATGTCTCTCAGTGAGTGAAGGGTTTCAGCAGCATGATGTCCAAATGGGTTTAAACTTTGAGGAGGTTTGGGGAAAGTGGTGGTGCGTCTGAGGGAAACAACATCCTCTTGACATTTCACATTTCTGTCAAGAGGATGTCAGGGATGAAATGTGTGGACTGTTTGAAATGTATGTTGAAATGAAGGATTTAACGTCTTAAACAGCAATATTATTTTCTTTATTTTACTCTATAGAGGAGATTTACACTGGTTCAGTAAGACACTGCATTTCTTTCTTTAGGTGAAGTCTGGATATTGTTCCTTATGTTTACAGATTGATTTGTCACTTAAACTGAGGCAACTATTGTGTTTTTTATGTGATTAAAATTCCTGAACTAATTTAAGGCAAATGCTTTATGTGTGCAACAATGAATCCAAGACACTGTGCACCATGGTCATAAAAAAATAAAAAATGACTAATTTTACCTTTAATTCAGAAGTGTTGGATTTTGTTCTCAGACACATTTACATCAAAGTGCCTTTCCCAGAAACAAGCCAGCGATTAAACACTTTTCTCTGTAAACTTAAGTGCCAGTATATCTCTCAGTAAAATAACTTAGGATAACCTTTTGTAACCTATGTATGACAAGATTATAGCACACTGTCATTGCGTAAAACGCGGCTGAACAATATTGTTCTTACAGATGCAATACGTTTGCAGAACTCTAGTTATACAGCGTATATAAACAAGGGATATCCTTTGGTTGGTACAAACTTTGTCCCCTGGTGTGGCGCCTTATCTGGGAGTTATATATAGTCAGCATAGCTTATCTATTAAACTCCGGGCAACGCACTAAGCAAACACTGTGTCAAAAGAGTACTGTAGTGGAAGATGTGCCTATCCCACATGAGTTGACTGTCTTTACATCAGTCGCCATGGGACTGCGAGGATCCAAACAACCAGAAGCCCATGTTCTCCTTCTAGGCCTAGACAACGCTGGCAAATCGACTCTCCTCTACAAACTGAAACACAACGTGTGCGTGCGCACCGTCCCAACCATCGGCTTCAACGTGGAAATGCTCGAGGCGAGAAAGAACAGGAAGAACATCGCCTTAACCGTGTGGGATGTCGGTGGCCAGGGAAAGATGCGCGAGCACTGGTCGAGTTTCCACCAGGACGCAGCAGCTGTGGTGTTTGTTGTGGACAGCTCGGGCCGGGAGCGTCTGGAGGAGGCGCGCAGGGAGCTGGAGAACACACTGAGGAGCGAGCAGCTGCAGGGCCGGCCGCTGGTGCTGCTCGCCAACAAACAGGACGTGAACGGCGCCCTGACTGCCACTGAAATCAAGGACAAGTTAAACCTGAGGAAGATCTGCTCGGGTCGGGACTGGTTCGTGCAGCCTTGTTCCGCATCGACGGGATTTGGAGTTCAAGAGGCCTTCACACGAGTGGTCCAAATGGTCAAATAAAACAGATGTATTTATAGGAAACCAGAGACAATATGAAGAATTGATTTTGAAATAAGTTTGTAAATATAAATCTAAACTCCCTTATACAAACAATAAATCATATTTAAAGAGATCAGACCTTTTGGTTAAGTATACATTTCTTTTATGCGCATGTAGCCTACAGTATCACAGTTGGAATCTTGCAAGCGTGAGTAAAACTATTATAGGCTCTTTCCTATGATGCTATTATGGATATGCAACCACAGGAAATACATGACACCATCAAGTCTATTACTGTGTTTTAGATCTACCACAAACACACAAGTCACTGTAGATTTTTTTGTGTGCAGCATATCTTCTTTCAATTATTAAACAGAATTCGATTATCTCACATGGACATTTATATTCAACTGGGTTCACAGAGGCTCTCACTGATACAGCATCAATATCAGCGAGATAAGTAACAAAGACAAGTGTAGAGCCTGGTGATATATGACTGGCGTAATAATGCCGTTATAAATAAATACATCATTAGGAGTTTTGCAAAATTCCATCCAGTTTGTAGTGTGATATATTCATGTTTTGTTTTTCAAGATACTTCGTGATGAATTAAAGAGCCAAAAAGACAAGTGTCCAAAGGGATGATTTCACGACATGGCAACCCCAAAGTTATTCTCACTGGTTTATTACGGATTTATAAAGTATTACTATAGTTTATTTATTAATATTAGCAAAGTCATTAATAAAGCGTGCCTTATTAGAATATATAACCAAACTTGAGCACTCGCTGATACATTCCTCGGAACAAATGAGCAATGAGCGATAAATTATAGTCGAATATTAATTTCACAGATGCACATTGAGGCTGCTGTAGGGAAAAAAACAAACAACGTCCTGGCTGTTTCAGTCTATATGAAACAATCTTAATTGTCGAATCTATAGTGCCATATAGCTAAACCCTAATTTATCCAGCTGGCGTCCTTGTCATGTAGCAGCTTGTCCGATGTTGGACTCCAGCCGTCCCCTGCTCCCTCCCCGCACTGTTTCTTCATATGTCGGCAGCCGTTTGCATTCATCGTATGAGGGCAGCTGAGCTGCAGGAGCCGGATCCATCAAGCTGTCCGGAGTGCTGCTCTCCATCAGCGGCTCTTGTGATGTGGTAACAGCTGGGTGTCCGTTGTGTGGCGGCGTGAGCTGCCTGGATCTGGAACACAACATTCGCTGGACAAAGTACCCCACAGCGAAGAGAAGCAGCATGATAAGCACACCAGAAAGTTTCCGGGTGACCATGGCGATGTTGTAATAAGTGTTGTCCACGAACTGTTTGCAACAGGTGACGGCAGTGGTGTCGTTTCCCTGCGCGCAGCAGACCTGGTCATCCCGACAGAAGTCCTGTCCACATTTCCGGATGGAATAAACAGATGTGCGAACAAGACAGCAAACAGTGAACACCGCGAGTGCCTGGCAGTTGTAGAAAAGCATCTTTGTAAAGGGGAGAAATGATCCAGTAAAAGCTTGGGAAACAGGGTGCAGGCGAGACGATTCACTTAATACGCGCAAAGATGCGTAATTGGCTGAAACGCTGATGCAAAGCCATCACCAACGTACAGCATGCCCAGAGGACAGAAAAATACTGAAAAAAGAAATCTCAAATGTCCACTCATTGGATAGTCAGCACTCAGTACAATCGGGCTACGCAGACAGCAGAATGCCTCTCTGCAATATGAATATGCTAATAAGATGACATTAACTCCTAAGTGTACTTCAATACGCCCTTGATTTATTATGCACTTAGCGGGTTTATTGATGCCGTGAGGCAAATCGTAAACACAGTCTTGCAAACAATGGCTTATTCATTGGATATGAAAGTAAACAGGCGCCCAGGACATCGACCAGTCGTGTCGAAAGCACTGAGGAATGAGCCTGTGATTAATCGTGAAGGTGGGAGGGGCCCTGCAGGGGACCACTGTTGGTGTTTCAGGACCAGGGACAGCGCTCAACAATGAGGGGCGCTGTCCGAGGTGCTGACACACCTAAACCCAAATAACTAAATGTTCCAGATGGCAAGAGCACAAATTATTTCCATCTGCAATATTAATACTCGTGTACATTAAGAGGTCAAGTCAGGCCTTTCCCTAAAAGGCTGCAGTGGTTTGGTAGACATCCATTTGTGAGTATACATGATGCTGTAAGTGCAGAGAGATGCCCCTGTCAGCAAGGAGTTTTGCTAAGACTCCGACAGGCTTGGGAAACCGCTAACACACAGAAGCACAGCGGTGGTACACACAATAGCCAGTTATAAGCTTTTTTTCTCCAGAAAAACATTCTAATACAAATATAACTTACAAGAATTAAGTGACCAAAAGTGTTCAAAAATCACACACTTGACTAATTATTTTACTGGATGTGGCAGGCAAAGCCAACATTCTATATTAGAGCTAGACCGATATATCAGGCGGCTGATATTGGCATGTTTCAGACCAATATGAAAACTTTTTTTACAGAACACAATGCTGAAAAATATGCTTGGGTGATTTGCAAATGGTGGCATTATGTAGTTCTTTATTTAAATGGTCAACAATTGACAGATACTGAACATACAGTACTATTTAGCCATTTCTTTTTAATTTATTCTTAATTTTCTCAGTGTTCATTTCTAGAATTGTTTGACAATGCAATACATTGTCTACTAATGTTCAATATTCTTTAATAAAGTTATTTGTTTCGGAAAGCAGCCTTTCTAAGTACCTTTGCATCATCATATCAATGCAAAATCAACATAGAAAAGGTGTATTTTCATAAAATACGAATTTTCAATAATTCACTATATCCACCGCAATATCTGTAATCTGTGAATTTTCCTCTAAAATCGGTATCAGTCTCAAAAATCCCATATCAGTCAGGCCCTATTTTATATGGCAGCATATACCCTCACAATGATTAATCAATAATGTGACTGCATGATGAGTAGGCTGCGGGTAGTAATGGAGGGAAGTGCTCCCTAATAGCATGTCTGCTTTTCTCCACAGATCAAAATAGCTGATATTATGTTAGATGATTCTTTACAGTGGATGTCCAAAGGATGCATTGTGTGTATTCGTGTTCAAACACACAAACAACACAATGTATCCTTCTGACATCCACTTCTGCTGCTTGGGCCCAATGAGTGCTTAAAACCCAATGCTAATTAAATTGTTTGCTGAAAGGCATATCGAGTTCTTGGCAAAGATCGACAGGATGCTGGATTTTGTAAAGATCAGATATCAAATTATTGAGGTAATTGTAATGTTCATGTTTTTTTTGTATAGAGCAGGTGAAACAGAAGAAAAGCCAAGTTAACGTAAAATATTTATTGGAAAAGAAAATGTTCGTCAGAAGTCCATAGGAAACATTACTTCAGGTGAGATGGTATTTGGAATGACGAGATTAACCTCTGCATTCACAGGGGTTGTGTCCAAAATGTTTTTGTCCTGTACCAGGCAAAGATGATATTGTTTTTGTTTTTTTTATCCTCAGACTCCACTGTGCTATCCTGAGTCTCAGCTGGTCATGTTCTTTGGTGAAAGTGCATTTTTGGAATCTGATGGCCTTGTATCAATTTTGCTGGATGGCAGGACAGTAATGGGTCCCAGCTGGATAGTTTGCTCTGTAAAATAAATTATTAAAAAAATGTCAAAGGGTCTCCTTCAGCTGCACTAAAACTTCAATGAATAATTTGACATTAATAAACAGGTATATTCAAATAATTCAATATTTCAACCTTCGATTAAAAAAAATAAAAAATATGCACCATTTTTTATTTTATTGAATTTTCACCTATTTAGCATATACCCAAATAGAAAAGCTTGTAACAGAAGAACTCTAAGGCCAAAATGAATGAATGTGGGGCTTCATTTGAAAGGTAACATCTTTTCTTCAAACCCAAACCACATCAGTTCAAACAGGGCTCATGGTCCTCGTCTATAATAAGTCATATTTGAATAACAATAATGAGGACTTGCTTTATGCCAGAACTTTACAAATCACATAACTTCCACATCTTGTCGACCACACCTGTATAAAGTTCCAGACCTCTCGGCCTTATGAGAGCTAGGGAGCTTTTGTTTGTGGTGTCACTGGATAAACACTATACTGCGCATTATTAAAAAAAAAAAAAAGGTATGGGGCAAGGCTGGACGATTCTGAAAACTAATTGCGATTATTTTGACTGATATTGCAATTGCGATATGATTCACGATATTGGTGGGAATGATAATTTTTGCATCATTATTGTCATTGAAAAATATTGAAATGATCATGGTGTGACTTTTTGCAAAGATTTCTTGGTAACACTTTATATGAAATTCATGTCTATAATATATACATAAGACATTATAACACATTAATAAGGCTTTAGAAATCTCTTTATAAACCTCATTATAAGTTGTCATGCATGATTATAAAGTATTAGAAGTGGTGGACATAATGTATTATAAGGTCAGCATTCATAATGCTTTATACCACCATGCCAAAGTGACGGTTTTTATTCTGTAGAATATGATTTATAGGCCGAGACATTTCTGCAGCACCATAATACTTCATTCAGAATGGTAATTTGACACATTTTGCCTTTAACAAATATGGCGTCTCCTGAGTGATTTGGATATCGCACTCGTCCATGTTGCAATTTCGATAAAATTTATATTAATTGTTCAGCGCTAGTATGGGGCAACTATATACAGTAAAAAAATATATATATTTAAAAGAAGAAGCTGGTCACCAGTGGAGGTTAAACATCTGACCTGGACTTTGAATTTTTGGTAGTTAAGAAGATTGGGCCTTTAAACTTACTAAAATGTAAAACATATCCATGAAGTTAGTCTAAATTACACATAGATACATTTTATATAAAAAGACTAAACAAAGAAGCAAGAATTCAGTAAATGTAATATCCGTTGTTCTCACCTGCTTTGTGCTCTGCCCCTCTCTTCATCACTGCAGCAGAGGATTGCTGAGGTCTGCTGTGTTGGCTCAGGTGCATTGCTGGATGATAACGGACAGAATTGGATGAGTGTTGTTCGGGTCTGTTTTGGATTAAACCCTGCTGCAAAGTCTTGGGGGGCCATGCTTTGCCGATAGTAGTTTTAGGGGGTTTTGTGGGCAGAGGCTCGTCAACCCGCTGGGAGATATCGCAGCTTCTACAGTCCTGGTCGTTCCCATCAGCTGACCTCCATCTGGAGAAGGAGGCCATTTTCAAAATCAAGGGAATTAGTGAGATCATTCATTGCACCTCATAGCATGTTTTAGAGAACATTTTCAGATGACATGGAATTTAAGAGGTACAACTTTACTCTTTATTCTCCGATAATACTGTTTAGAGAGAACTGGCCATGCATCGTTAGTATAATACCTGTTGTCAATCATAGAGCACGCCCTGTTTCGAGAGCTGACAGTTAACCCGGCTGGAACAGCCTTCACGTAGCACGTTATGTAGACCTGTGGGAGAGAGTTCAGTGTGAAATACGATCAAGCTCCTCTTTCAAGTCTCATGTATATTGAACAAAATAATCAGTAACACTTCATTGTAAGGGTACATGAATTATCATGAATTCATGCATTAATTATTGCATGAAAAAGCATGAATTAATTCATGGAGTACTTTGAAGAATTAATCGTATCTCATGCATGCGTTAATGCAACAACAATACGTTAATTAATGCAACAACTCTTAGGTAAATTATCATGATTTATGAGTTATTAATGAAGTTCATGTCTTCTTCGTAAGTCTGTAGTTAAAGGGACAGGCCAAAAAAAACTGACCAGTCACAGCAGTGCACATGCATTGCACTTTTCATGTCTTCATGTTTGTGGCCCTTCAAATAAAGCGGTGACCTGGTCCATTTTTAACACTGATAAAGGGCATATGATTAATGGTGGTGTATTAACATGTGTTGCCTATGAATCCATCTTCTCAAATAAGTCAGCCTTCTGTGTATTTAGGCATGCATGTGGAAAAAATACAAATGCAGATACAAGATACATGTAAATTATGTGTTGCAGTCACAAAGATGATTGATTCATAGGCAACACATGGTTAATACACCATTAATCATGTTATTTATCAGTGTTAAAGACAGACCAGGACACAGAATACATGTGCACTGCTGTGACTGGTCAGTTTTTTGGCCTGTCCCTTTAACTGCAGAAATGAAGAAGACACGATCATTAATAACTCAGAAATCATGATGACTGAGATACCTTAGTTGTTGCATTAATGCAGTGGTTCCCAAACATTTTCTGCAGCACCCCCCTTTTGATCATAAAAATACTTTCAAGCCCCAACCACATAACCACACTGTTAGAGGCATCATTTTCTTGCAAACTCCTATAGAATTTATTTGACATGTCTATTATTGCAGAACTGCAACTTCAGTGTGTGACATCTTCGTGGAGAAAAAAAAAACAAAAAACAACAGGCCTAAATAAGAAACGGAAGGAAAGTATGTCATATAGAGTGCAGCATTAAAAGTTTGCAGTATGCTTCTTCAGTTTTTTTTTTTTGTTTTTTTTTACTGTGTAACAGCATTCATTTCTTTCAACCCCAAATTACCTCTCTGTCAAAAATGGTTAATAAATGGTCAAAAAGTTGACCAACTCCCTGGGAATAAACAAAAAGTCCAGAACATGCATCATTTATGTCATTTTAGCCTTGCCGTGCCCCCCGTTATGACTCTGGGACCCACCTAGGGGTTGCGCCCCCCAGGGAACCACTGCCATTAATCCATGCACATTGTTGATAGTTCACAAAGTACTATATTAATTTATTCATGCTTTTTCATGCAATACATCATGCATGCATTCATGATAATTCATGTACCCTTGCCATACATTGCTACCAAAAAAAACAACTAATGCATGTCTTGCACAGTTTTTCTATTAAAGGTTTATTGTCCATAGTGCATGCCAGAGACACTAAAATTAACCAACCTGATTGCTGGACTCCTGCTGGAACCTGAAGGCCTCAAGCTGAAACCTCAGCTTGTGTTCTTCAACTCTTGGTAGGAAATGGGAGTTGGAGTTTGTCAGATAGGCATCAGCAAGACATCTGTGAGAGCAGCAAATTAAGACATGTTGGGAATGCATTTACTTTAAGTTCAAAAGGAAAAATCACAAAAACTAGATCATTTTAACTATAACAATCTCTGTGGTGGTGGGTTTTTAAGATTTTGTCACGGAGCTCACCCGTGATGCTCAATAAAGTCATATCTTAGTGTAGCCTCTGTATCGGGAGTTGCTGTGGCAACACAGTGGTCAACATAGACTCGCAGGGGCATGTGGTTACGGATGATGGCAGACACTTCGAAAAGAATGGGGTCACCCAGGAAGTAAGAATGAGATCCCCTCGCAAAGCGCCAATCATCTGTGAAGATGAATATGACAGATCCAAACATTCAAGAATTAATTCTAACATTCTCTTTAAAAGAAGCAATACTGGTGAAAACTGTAGCACAACATTATTCAGAAGATGCATGAGAATAGAAAAATACGCTCCATCAGTAATATGCTTTTAATACCAGTCATGAGCAGCAGATTGAAGTCTATGTGATCCTCTGCCGAGACAATGGAGACAGAAGGATCCCACGTGGGTTGCAGGGAAATGCCATCCACAGCATACCTCCTGAAAATAGACGGTCTGTTATAGCAACATTTCAAAACATTTTATATCAGTTCAGTTTATTCACAAAACAGCTCAAAATACAAGTGCAATCATAAGACATGATGGACATATGTGAAATGGGACACCCTGGTAAGTTTGTGTATTGGGGCCCAGACACTAAGATAGTAAACATGTATTTTAAATACTAACGTTTAAAGTGCATGCATTATACAATAACATTTACAACCTACAAAAGACCCCAAGTAGTAACTACCCTAACCACAAAATGGACCAAAGACATTTATTCCATACGTCTAAACATCGGTTAAATAGGTAAGATACAATAAAGAAACATTTGGCAAGCAGAAAAAAACAGTACAAATTAAGTAGATTTCAGAGTGGAATAACTAGTTTAGAAGTCTCCAGCCATTTCAGGCATTCAAGCTTCAACATATAACTGTTGTCTTATGCTCTTTTTGAAAGCAGACAGACATTTCTACAGTGTTATCAATCTCAGTCCAGACATGTGGACAACTGCAAACCTCACTAAAGCTCGTACATTTACCCTTTGTAAGATGCAGAGTCGTGTATGAGTGCGAGGGAAAGTAATCTGGAATAAAGTCACAGTCTGTCATTCAGCATATATACACATTATGCAGGCATTGTGATAGATATTAGGGCTTATATTAATTATTAGCACTGTTTAAATGCCCAAGAAGGCCAAATGCAATGATATCATAAAAGTAGCTGTTTCCAACAGTACACACATCAAGTACTGTGTCAAAATAATATACAGGACTTACTTTTCATAATGGCATTCAACTGGAATAGCTGCTCCATCCAGTCTAAGCAAACCATCAGATGATGGTTCGGGTGAGTAGACCAGAATATTAGAATAGATAATCTTCTCTTTTGTCGACTGAAAGGAACAATGTTAGTCTTTCAGAATGAATACACTAAATTAAATGTTATTTATAGTGTCATATCACAAAACTTATCTCAGGACACTTTTCATATAGAGCAGGTCAAGGACATGCTCAATGATTTCCCCAACATCACCCAAGAGCAAACGTTATGATGAGACAGTACCAAGAAAAAAAACTGCTTTTTACTGAAGCCAGGAATCTCAAGCAGACCAGGCTCTTGGCCTCCATCTGCTTTTGGTGTTGGTATAAATATTAACTGTAGTAATCCACAGCGGAATAAATCTACACAGCAATGTAAAATACGCTTTTTAATCCTAAACCCAGTCACAACACCGACTTTCTACAAGTTCACTTGAGCTGCATCCCATAAACAATGATGTTTAACATGGTCCTTTGACACCTCACCTCCAGATATCTGAATAATGAGTTCTATACCCACGAGTCTCCCCTATACAAACATACCCACTTTATATTAACCAGGCAGTTTAGGGCAAAAACCTGCAGTTTTTAAAAAAAAAAAAATTTTTATTTTTTATTTTTTTACATGCAGTATAAATGTGTTATTTATGCCTATTCTAAAATGGTGTATTTGAATATTTGTGCATAATGGGGTCAATAAACAGTCTTAGAATTGCATAAATTGGGTATCACTGGAAGGCAGAGACATATGCATGTGTGATGATGTTAGTCCCCATAGTAGTCTGGCTGGGTACGTAAGCAGTGACGGCATAAAGCCTTTATCTTCTGCCGGGAGGAGACCCCGGCCAGAGGAAGTCCCTCCTTCCTTCCGTGTGCTTCTCAAAGTGCCTTCGCTGCAGGCGGGGCGCAGCACCGCCAAAACAACTGTGATCGGTTTAAAGAAATATACACAGGCCAGGGTGGTGTTTCCACTATACCAGAGTGAAAGACATTCATTCCAGACATAGTGCTGTGGCGATAAGTCGCGAGATCATCCCCATAGTAACCATTTCATTGAAGTGAGACCATTTTTATGAAAATTGAAATTTAAAATGACCTCTATGATAACTGCAGCCTCATGAAACTTTACAACCATAAACTAGAGCCCTGTTGCATTCAGAGGATGTATGGCTTCATATTGAAAATTGGTGGTGTCTGCATGAGCACTTTTCCAGAACATAAGTGCTTGCCATCCAATCACAGAAAAATGCAGAAATCTCAAACATTTTTGATAGCAAATCATAGCAGGAGGTTCCTCGAGGTCTTGGAGTCTTGATGTGGTATTTTGACCATTTCTATCAATTTTAAAGTGGCAAAAATGGTTATATTGGTACCCTTAAAATTGCATGTGGCCCTAGCCTGGCCACCGCATTTGAAATGGCCTAGAACCGCCTCTGCCCATAAAAATAAAAGAAAAGCTTACTGAGAGTTTAGCTCCACAATCCGTCAGGCGGGCCTGGATGGTGAATTCCGCCTCTCCTGATGGGACTGATCCACATGCACTCCCTTCACTCACGGAGTGTGAGCCCAGGCGCAGATGTCTGCCGTCCACCTGCAGGCCCGTATCAAACATGTCAGCCTGCACCACGACCCGCATCGAGTCCGGGTGGCAGTGGACCACGACAGGCCGAGGCCGCGCACTGAGCTCCGCGCTTTGCTGCTGTTTGCTCGCATGAGGCTGGGTGTTAGCGTGAGTCCTGCTCGGGATGTGGGAGTTTGTTTTGGCGCCGGAGCCTCGGCTGTAGGACACTAACTGGCTTTCTGTGAGCGTGCAAACTAAGATACTGACGATAATCCACAAAGAAGAGGGTCTTTGGAGGTTGCGGTCCATTCTTGGCCTTGGACAGGTTTGGAAGGAGCGGTGTCCTCAGACCTGAGAAAATATCACCACAGCTGTAAGTAATCTTCGGTGATTGAACTCCTCAAACACACCTGAGCAGCCAGGTTAGACTGATTAACGCAGCTTTCACTGCGCATGTCTGTTTACCTTTACTTAAAGGGGAACTACCTACAGCCATTTTCAAAATGCGCACATTTTATGTTCTAACGCAGTCCTAAAATATTAGTAAACACGAATATCTCTACCAAATCAAAGTACAACTCAGTGTGGAACTGCTCCATAGACAGTGAACTGGGAAATATAATAGATGAGACTGAGTCAGGGGAATATTATGAGTATATGGATAGATTGTATCTTTCAGAACTGACAACACTACAATAGATTAAAGCTCATTTGGGTATAAAAAAGAAAACAAACAGTCTGTGAGTTTCCAAAATCTGTCTCTGATTAACTGTCTATGGAGCAGCTCCAGACTTGTACATGATGACATCACAAGTTTGGAGAGACTATCTCATCTTCACAAATATTGACTGCATTTTCCTAGGCCATGGAAATAACAAATTGGAATACTGAATTTAGGTGGTGACCCCCCTTTAAGTTGAAACATGTCAACATGAAAGTGTTTAGCATATGTAATTAAAAACATTAGATAACAACTTTGCATTTTGGTAGCATGGTCCTTTGACTAAGATATATGCTATAAGGTCATTTCTCCACTAGGCGGCACTACAATTGCACATACATAACTTTATGTCCATCGATTATCTCCATAACTGAATTAAATGAAGTAAATCATTCATTAATAATGTGACCTCACTTTAGAAGTCTGTCTGTTTTTGCATTGAGTTTTGTCCTAATACAATTATTGATGCTATACATTTTACAGTTTAACATTCTGAAATTACAAAGACATGATGCAGGAGAAGGACCAGTAGCAGAGAGGAACTGTAAACATATATACAGTATATGGTTTATGAGAATGTGTTGATATATATAATCTTTGTTAATATTATCTTAAAAAGATGCAGAATTGATAATCAGTCATAGATAAGGCAGCACATTATAGAGCTCTTTACAACATTACCTGTCATGAAGTATCAGGTCTCTGTTAATGAAACATGCTTTTAAGAAAGGCTAGTGCATTAATGATAGTTTACACAACATTTCAATGTTTTTTGTTGTACCACCTTTTTATCATGTATGTTATAAATGCAGGAAATCATATTGTATCAGAAACCAAACCTACAGTGCACTGCTGTACACAAATACTGGTAGCCTATATGGGTTCCTTGCTGGTCATTAATACAGATGTTGTCGTCTTATGAATTAACAACATATTGATAATTGTAGCAGTTATTTGTTTCTGTATTGTGTGATGGGCTTTCTGAAATAGGAGTAGCAGTATGTTACGTGTTTTTACAGGATAGCCCTGTATGGTGCTATTTCTTTTAAATTCTCATTATTATCACCACATGGATTCAGATGTGCTCTTTCTCTTTCCTGTCTGACTCAGACATGTGACTAAATTGTCACACATGTTCTCTGGCGTCATAGGTCTCTCATCAGCCACAAACCTCATGTGCCTTTTCCACTGAACACAGAAGGGATGCACATTGAAACACAAAGCTACATTTCATTTTCAGTGAGGTTTTTATGAATAATCAACATGACATATACCTGCCCTTTCAAAACATCATACCCAAAACAAAGTGGCCACAACAGTGCCACCTGAGAGATGAATGAACAAATGAAATCAGTTCAGTGGAAACATGCACACTTTCACATCCTTCTGAATATCAAACGACTTTACTGACATTTATTATGGTCACCTGGGAGTAAGTTGATTATTAACACTGGACTTTCCAAATGAAGTGTGAACAAACACTACGCTGCATTCTGGTACTGAGGTGGTTACAGGAAAATACAAACAGGTGGACAGTATAGTCCAACGATCACAGGAAATCACATTTTTTAGGAATTCAGGACCACCACGAGAACTCTTCTCAATTAAAGCAAATGTTCCTGTAAAGCACGTTTTCTTGTTTTGTGGCTGCGATGGATTCATCAACTGTAGCGGAAAGAAGGAAAGTCCAATGACTGACTTTGATCAGTATGTATCAGCTTTGACTATTAAGTGTCACCGTTATTGAGAATATGATTTAAATCATCTCACAGTAATACATTTTCTGGAATTAAAGTAAACAAACAGTGAACAAATGAATGATACATCAGCAGGATTCATGCAGGGAAAATATTTATTTGGTGATTCGTGGAACCAAGTGAATACAATAAATAGTTGAAAATAAATAGTCCAAATATCATTAATAAATAAATAGCAGATATAGTCTGTAAATACACTTTATAAAAAAGTACTTCAACACACCATTTTGATGTCAAATATAAGTTACACGACTACATAAATATAATAAATATTAAAAAGTCATAAAGTAGACTGAAGTGTTTTTTTAGATTATAGAATGTAACCTGAACTGTTACTGTAGTTTATGTCATTTGTGACTCAGTTAGTGTGTTCCCCAGAGTTCATGTAAGCAATGACTCTGTTGATTGTGATGCTGCGGACCTGGAAGCCCTTCAGCACTTTGCAGAGGCTCAGTCTTTCATCGTAGGTGCTCGGACGGTCTGCAGCAGCCTTAAAGAAACACAGAGGAATTATGAAATTATTTTTTACAATTAGGCTGTTCTTCCAAAATAAGTTTAGATTTGGAAAACTCTGTCCAATCTTAGATTCCTTGACAATCAGATTTGATTTGATTTTTTTCAAAATGACATGCCAAGTGACACTTTTTAGTGCTGTGCAGAAATACCTAGTCAATTAAAAAATGACAGAACTTTATCTTAATGGTTATGGCATGCATTAAAGAGCCACTCCTGTGAGAATCAAGTGTTTAACCATGTTAACATGTCTATGTGGTGTTTTATTTTGTTGCTACAAGACATATCATGAGTGAAATCTGCAGTCAACACCATGGCTGAGAATTCCTGCCTTGAAACTGCAGTGTGCCAACAACAGTCTCAAAAATCCAGATTCAGACAGCCATGTTTTATGACATCATATGTCTAAGGAACCAATCAAGTAACTAGTGTAACTATGGCAGTGGTGGTGGGCGGGGTTTGAGGCCAGATCCAGAATTACTTAATGAGGGAGAAGAATAGATGTGCTTCCAGCCCCTTTTCAGAGTTTTCTTTTTCTTTTTACTTTTTTGTGGGAAAACCATGTTAAACAAAATATTAATCATAGCAGAGTATTTATTTTTATTTTTTATCATTATTCATTATTCATCATTAAGATATCTCTTACCTCCTTTGAGGCCTGTTCTGCTGGCAGAGACTGTATAAAGCAGTTCTGTTGAAAAAAAGAGAAAAAACGTTGACACTTATCTCCTGTCTTTCATGAACAATTCAATATTGCACAAGATGTGGTTGTTAAACATTCAGTTATACAATTGTGTCATCCCAGAAACCTAATTTCTACATGTATCATATAAACATATCATATCTAAAACAGATGACAGAGCTTGTAGTGATTTGGCCCAACAGCCCCTCATGAGACAGTCAGTGTTACTGGTAATAATACTCGTACAAATGCTATTAAAAACACTGAAGCTGAATAGTGTAAAATGAGTCACCTCCATCAGCTCTCTGAGGCTGAACAGAACAGTTGGAGCGAGTAATCTGTCAGTGTCCGGCTGAGCAGCTAGAAATTTGTAGTAGTGATGCAGATCTTTCCCAATGTTTGTCAGACATGACCCCTGGATGGAGAAGCCACAAAGACAATCGTCAAGACAGTATATACATATGCAGTGTATAATTATGCACTCGTTGCACACTTGTGCAATCTAAAGCTGGAAATATACTTGTTGTTTGACCATCCATTTGCGTAGACATCGCATTAATTTCAGAATACGTACACAATAAATGGACAAAATGGACACAGAATACATCAGCGTCATGCAATAATGTATTTAAAAGCCAGTATATCTCCAGCTTAATGCAGTCCAATAGAACAGCCCTGTCGTACTAGATTGATCTTTTTTTTATGATAAAAATTAACTAAATGGCAGAACAATTGCATTAGATTGTACAGGCGTACCTAATAAAGTGGACACAGTGTATAGCAAAATACAGTTGCTGTAGATGTGTCAGTGGTTGTTTCTTCCTTCTTATATTTAATGTGTACATTTGAAAGTCTGACTAAAATAATTCATAGACTCTTTAAAGATACATAAAACAGTTTTAAAAAAAGGTATTCTTAATATATTTGTCACAGAGACAGAGCCTACCTGATCAAATTCTGACTTATTGGTTCCTGAGCATGGTGAGTCCTGCGGGACAAACAGTTTAATTTTAATACAGGGGCAAAGAACTACCAACAATTCAATATATCTGGACATAGAATAGAATAGAATAGAATAGAATAGAATAGAATAGAATAGAATGGGCTGCAACACATTCAGATATAGTAGTTATTTTGTTTTTAACAATAATTCATTCATTTCATTTATTATGTATTTGCGTATTTGAGTCTCAAACTTGAAATACATACATAAAAATAAATAAATACAAAAAGTGTATTTTCATTATTTACCTTTGGTGCACACACAGATGGCGTGTCAGTGTTCATGTTCAGCTCCACACTCTGCTTCGGGCAGTCGATTCCATTGAACAGCTTATTCTAGCACACGGAAAGAAACATTTTTCAACTATGAATCTTTATTTGTAGCAAATGTATAGCATAGACTGTAAAATCATTAAAAAAAAGAAGACAAAAACTATTTAGCAATTAAACAATTAGACCAACCATGCAAGACAATAAAAATGATAAACAGGTAATAAAACAGATTTAAAAGTATATACAGTAGTAAAACAAAGTTCAATAAAAATTAGATTAAAGAACTAGATAAAATGACAAAGCAAGAATTTAAAAAGATGACAATAAAATTGATTTAAAAGTTATAATAATAATTAAAAAAAGAGATAAAAGCTAGACTAAAAAAATAAAAGTGTAGAAATAAATCTTGAGAGTTTTGTGGACGTACCTGTGTGAGGGCATCAGTGATGTTCTGTAGAAGCGCCTGTGCGTAGAAAACACAGGAGTCTGTCATGGGTCCTTCACTCATCACAGGCACAGACTGGCTGATCTGAGAACAGGCGAGCACGAGGAGCAGCAGTGCAGGAGTGGAGTCTGAGAAGAAAGAGAAAAATAAAGTTAGCGAATCTTTAGTTCCAGCTACTTTGTTGCAAAAAGAAATCAGTGTTCAGTCAGGGTTTACTCACAGAGCTTGGCGAGTGGCATCTTGGACCAGACTTCAGATTCTTTGGTGTAACTGACTGAACTCAGACATCCTTTAAGAGTTTTATACCCATGGATGCAGGAGTTTCCCTCACCGTACAGCAGTGTGTGTGTTCACACCTAACTGTAAATTGAAAGTGCACACTCAAGGTTGTCATTTTCCCCTATAATTGACAAATGTTTTGGTGAAACTGGAATTAACACAAAGACTGATGAGTAATGGAGCCTCACTGTCCATTGTTGACATTTTCAAAGAGTGAAAGCAATAATCACAAACACATTTAATTTGATTCAAGTGCCAGACAGAGAAAAACACATCAATTGACTACAACATCTAGTACGATCTGATAGAAGTTAAATATGGCTTTTGTATTATATTATGAGGATTTTTCTTTAATAACTTTATTATATAAATTTGTTCAGGAATAGTTTGTTCAATAACTCAAACCAGAATGTCACACTGAATGTTTCCCACATTGACTTCTAGTGAAAAAAATAAGGATGTATTTATTGTTTTTGCTTAACAGGTTTATTTGACATCAGTGTTACAAATGTAATTTATACTTAAGTCATTTTTTAAAAGATCTGAGCAGTGTGTTCAAGTGTGTTGAAGTATGTGTAAAATGTGCATTTTAATTAGAATAATTTATTTATTTGTCTTCCTTTGGCTCAGTTATATATTATTATTAGAATTAATAATAATAACTAGAAAGCATTTCCTGCAGAAAATGTGTGTGAGTGCTGCAATAGCTGCTGCTGCTCCCAACTGCCGCTACCGGCAGCTGCCATAATCACTCACTACCAAACTTTATGCATCGACTGACGCATGACTCTAGATCGTGGAAAACCGAAGACCATCAGAGCAAATATGCAGATGAATTGGGAGATTAAAATGATGAAATAATTTTTACTGGAAACCAAGCCGTTTTTCGAGATAATTGTGAAAACGTAAACTTGATTGTTACAGCACCACCGTGGGGTGGGGAAAGAAAGAAAGAAAGAAAGAATAAGGAGAGCAAAAAAAAAATAGTCTAGTAGTAGCAGTTTGATGATGTAACTGAGTCTTATTTTCGTTGCCACAATTGGGAGTTGTTCCCCTTTTACTTGTGGTAATCCTCCACAAAACTCAGTTACGTAAGTGTCAACACACGTGTGAATGAGAGCAGACTCTCTCTCCCAAGCTGCACTTGATGAAACTTTCTTTGTGTGTTTATTTGATTTGACAGTGAATAACACATTCCAGGACACGAAATGCAAATTAACTCTCATGAAAACCAAACACCAAACCGAATATACAAACACAGCTCACACACTTGAAACATTTATTTCTGGAGTTTCTGTTTTTACAATCATTATACAGTACATTTATCAATGAAGCATATAATAGAAAAAGAAAGTTTGACTTTGTGTTCAATAACATTCTTAAAAAGCTGAGAGTGAAAACACTTAAACACAGCCAGACAACAAGGCATGTTCATGTTCATCTTCATCCTTTTAATAAAGTATCTTTTAACTTTTACATACAGTCTGTCAGTAAACCCTCTGAACCGATAAAATAGATATATGTTTAGGCTGTGATTTATTCATAGATTTGTCTTATATGTTTCCTTTTTTTTAGCATTAGTAAATTGAGCATAGCAAAAGTTACTTTGCATATTTTTTATTCAGGGGCTTGTCATGCCTCCACTTCTGCTTTTTCTATCCCTAACGAATATATATTTTTAAATAATTTTCTATTGTACTGAGTACATAAAGGCATTTGACAAATACACATTTGTCTGAATAAGTTCAAAATGCTCTAAATGCATCTTTAAAGCAGGTGGAAACTGGAGCAGCTATCGAATTACAAGACCTGCTGCCTCATTTAAACACCACTGTGAAGCTAAGCTGCAAATCAACACATTTTCTATTGCAACAGCTCAGAGAGTAGTAGGTGTTTGATAGTGAATTCCAGTGTTAAACAGCGATGACACAGTGCTCTTAGTGAAAGTAATGATAAACAGGTGAACAGTGATCAATCCTCTCGATTATTATAGAGACATACAAAAGACAAACAAGTCCTAGAAGTCATCATCCTTTTCTTTTTAAACAAGGGAGAAACAAGGCGTGCAGGCGCTCTCTCTTTCCAACCCAGCATTAACACACACGAGTGTACCGTGCAAAATCATGAAGAGGTAAATCAGGGTTAGGGGATGCAATCACGTTGAGAGGATTCCCCTAATTCTATAAAATATGGCATGATTAATCATGCTGAGTGAAAGTGAAAAGCCTGCACAAACTGTCCACACTGAAAGCAGCGATCGCTTTTAGACGCCCTTCGACAACATCCTGTGGCGCAATACATTATGTGGCGTGTCTGTGTGTTAATAATTACAGTATATTCATTTCTCCAGATGGAGTTTCATTAGTAACACTGGTGACAGTCCATGGAGCGGGAGGTAAGATGGCGTGCAGACGGACACACGTGTAGACTGGGGGGGGGCTGTTTATTTAGAGATTGCTTTCTCCGCTTGGTGCCGCTGATGGCTGTGAGCGTGCCTGTCGCAGTAAAGACAGCAAGTACATTAGAGCGAGCACAGGACATACAGTATATACAGTGCAAATACAGCTTATACCAGGCGATTCTGATGCTGTCACACGACTGTTTGCGTTGATATGAGTGCCTGTCATCCTGATACATATGGGTCAGTAGGGGCATGCTAGCGTATTGAATGAGCTGACAGCCAAGTATATTGACGGTAATTGTGACTGCAGAAACGGTGGAAGCCAGATGATGACGTATAAAGAGCGTCCAGATTTTTTAACATTGTTTTCAACACAGATTTTAACATCTAAACCATGATGTTTTTTTCTAACCCTACCGACGTGCTGGGAGTCACAGAAATGTAGGTGTTTTTATGCTTTGTCAAAGTGAAACCGAAACCTACCGAACTTGTTATCAGCCTGCATTGAGCCCCATTCAATACGCTGATAAGAACCTTCTGGACCTTCCAGTGTGGGGACTCGGCCTTATACTGATCCAGATGTATCAGGATGACAGACACTGATATTAACGCATTAAATCATGTGATAACATTCGAAGCGGGTGCTTATATGTTCTGCTCATCTCAGACAACATTTGGATAATTTGACAGATATATTGCAGAAAGAAAGACAGAGAGGTGAGAGAAAATCACCTGGTGAGGTCCTCTATGTCCACCAGCATGGCGTCCTGCTCCACATGCAGCTCATCCCTCATCAGCAGCAACTGCACCAGCTCCTCATTTAGACCTGTGTTACATTACAATAGACTCTATTTTAGTCTAATGCATTGTTGAAGGTGTCACTGTGGTGATTTAGGAAGAGAGGAAAAGAATTTAGGAGCAGGGGCCGAATTACAGAAACTTCTTCACAATTTGCTATTACAGACACAAATCCTATAACTAACTTTAGGAATCATATCTTATCTTCATGCTATCTTATCTCAGAAATCCTAAATACTCAATCCAACATTGGCACTATCAACTTTTGTGTCCGTTACCCCTAGCAACCGATGCTACTTTTCTGAACTCGCAGAGCTAAACAACTTTGTAACCGGTGTATTTCTCATTGAAATATACAAAAAATGGAGCAAAAACAACTACGGGCACTTAACTTCAAGACAGATGAGTTAGAGGGTAACATCTGTAGAGAAAGATGTTAATTTTGACAAATTTACAACAATGCTAACTAGGAAGATACAAGAAACAGAGTGGGCAAAGATAGCAGAAACTGTCTCCAACGGAGCATTAATGTTATCAAAAAGAAAATATGTACTGATATGAAGAGGAAGGCAGCTCCGTCAGTTGTGTAAAAGAAATAAAAGAGCAGCCAGATGGATTAAACATGTTAGCTAACACTACCTGGTGGAAAAGTGAAAGTTAGGACAGCTTAACAGTTATCCTAAAGTTAGTGAGAGTTTATTTAAGATTTTCAAAAGTTAGGGTGCTTGTGTGATATACTTTTCCTATCTTAGGATCGGAACATTAACTTAGGAACTGTTCATCTGTAATGTTTTTTTTCTCCCTAAATTAGGTCCTAACCCTAATTACCATGGTTACCAAACAGTTGAGATAGGATCTGCAAGTTGAGAAGTTTCTGTAATGAGGCCCCTGATCTGTAAAAATGGTCAGAAAATGACAATATTTTGAACTATAACTGTTTTTTAAGGTTGACTGATTGTTAAGTCTTTTGAAATTTTGACCTCCATATGAGGATAACTGGATTCAAACCATCATTTCTCAGTGGTATACTCCTTTGACTTAACCCATATTACATATGGCGAAGAAAGTCTGTGACCCTTAGGTTTGTCATACACTTTCAAACCAATGCTGTTTTCTGACACAGTAAATCTAAAGTAGTGAATATAAATGTGTTTGTACTTGTGTGTGTGTGCGCGTGATTTACTCACTCTGAATCTGTGAGTGTAAATCATTCGTGATGACTTGCAGCTGTCCTAGACTCATGTCCCTCATGTCCCCTCGCCTCAGACTCCTCTTCATCAAGCCCTCGCTGATGTGGGGCAAATGGGGAAGCTGCATAAACACATGTAGATGGGAAATTACTGCATGTCAAAATGAGCAAAACGACTCAGAGTGTGAAGCCTAAAATAGTTTTATTCAATATTAATCAAAATCAACTGGATCAATGTATCTATCAGGGTTTTTGTTTTACAGTATCAGGGGGTTTCTCACACACACGCACACGCACACGCACTCGCACACACACACTGACTGACCTATTTAGGCAATGGAAGTCCCTTATGTCATTTTTATTATTGAATTGCATTTACTGTAACAGCAACTTATAGTATGTCATTGTATTTTCAGAAAAGTGCTGGATAATGCTCCTTGCGTTCTCAGAACTCATATGCTTTCTGTCCTAAATGCCTGTACAGAAACTGGAAAAAGGGCATGAAATATGTTGCAGAATGACTTAATCGATCAATACCACTAAATGCTTTTAAGTCAAAAATGAAAGTATTAGAGGCAGATTATTTTAGATGTCAGTGTTTTTAAATTGCCCTGGTTATGAAACTGACTCTTTTATTTCTCTTTTGAAATGTGAGTTCCCTTTGCCTGTTTGTTAGTTCATTTTAATTTTGTCCTTTTTGTGTTTTCCGTCTGTAATTTGCATTTATGCTGCTTCCTGTCTTGGTTTTTAATCTCAATGTGGTTCTCCTGGTTAAATAAGATGGCCATTCTTCGTTTGCGCCAGCAGTCATAGCGTTTTTTTAGAAAAAAGATTCAATTCTTTTAGAAAAAGATTAAACATGTTTATTAGCAATGCCAAGCTTTCCAAACCCACTGCCCCTGTTCAGGAAACCCTTGTGCAACTGTGAGAACCTTTCGAAATTTCTCTGCGACACTTTATTGAAGAGCTTTGCTTTTCCGATCAGGGGGAGGGTTTTTTTGGATAGATTTCTCAATGGAGAGGCAAGGGACTGTAGTCTACGCTATCTGTTCTGAAAGGTGCTAAGATCTGCTCTGAGAGGGAACTCATCTTCCAGGACCAAGTAGATGTATTTGCAGACTGAGACGAGCCTGTTTGGTGTTCAGTCCCTGCAGAAGTGCCCGACTGAAGCTTACACTGTCGGTGCTGGATCCTGGCACGGTGATCTTTGCTGCAGGTCTTCTCCTTTCCTCTCTATCGCTGTCTAAATTAAGCATAAAATGCCTAACAACACATATATAAAGAAAACTTGCACCTCAGAACTATTGAGTGTTTTTTTTTTATATGTTTGGAGTCCAGTACTTCCTCCTCTTTAGATTTTCATGTGGGCATTTTTTACTTAATTCTCTCAACTTCTCTTTTCCTTTTCTGTGTGTTTGCACACGGCCCTGCAGTGTCATGCCCTTTTATGTGGATTGGCGTGGCGTTAACCTATGCTAATTAGCAAGGGCGTAGTTTTCATTTCAACATGGGGGGGGGGCACATATGATGCGGGGCCGTTTGGGGGTCTTCCCTCAGGAAATTTGGTCAAACAATTTCGTCAAACACTTAATTTCCTTCATTCTGGTGAATTTTTATCTTTTTATTTTCACCTATGAATGACATTATCAAAATGTACGCTGCTCACAAAAATGAGCATATCTCAAAAACAAAAACTAAAAAACATTTTAAAATGTTTCTACATTTAGAAATCTAAATGGGGGGGGGGGCGACAAATGCACATGTTCTAAATGTCTCCTGCACCCCCCCTGAAATCTACGCCTGTGTTTAGGAGGCTGCTGAACTTATGTGGAAATGTGATTCATCATTATAAGAACACAGCAATTCTGCAGTTTAAGAATGTATCATGAATCTGACGGAGACTTTTCTTAGTACCTTTCCTCAGAAGAACTTTAAGAGAAAACTGAGGAAGATATTGGTGAATGAGGCCCATTGTTCATAAAAAGAAGAAGTAAAGATCTCCACACGCAAACACACAAACTGCCTGATCTCTCACTGACTAACCAAGTCAGCCACAGGTGAGCGTCTGTGCAGTTGGATTTGCCTCTCCACCTCCACCTGCATGCGGGCCATGGGTCGAGCCAGAGCCAGCGCCACCCGGGCCTCCTCTTGCAGCCTGCGCTGCACCCGCCAGAACCCGCCGCAGTCATCCAACGGGTCCGAGTCCTCCTCCGCCGTGTCCCGGTCCGATAACGATGAGCTCTGCTTGCTCTGGAGAGGAAGTAGTGTGAGTGACATCATGAAGTAACAGCCAATTGTTCTGGTTATTCCAAAGAGCAACGAGAACAGTGACACGAGACAGAAACACACATACACCAAAGCACAGAGACTATCTAAGCCGTGCATACCACAGGGGACAGCGGCGTGTCCAGACTGGTCTCTGTCCTGCTGTCCTCGGCATCACTGTCTTTGTCACTGCTGCTGTCGTTCACAAAACACACCTGCAGGTTCACGCCGCTCTGCAGTCTGAGAGGAAAAACACAAAGAGTGAAGAACGTGAGAGAGGTGATGTTGATCTTTAGTTAGAGACACTGAAAATGTCTCCTAGTCAGAATGAAACTCGTACAGAGAGGGACATTACTGATTGATTGTACTGATTTTGTTTTTATCCTCAACAAGATGATCCTAAAAGACATTTTACAAAATTGCGCTTAAACAATTATGAAGAGAGGAGTGGAAAGGCCTGGAAATATTTGGACACAAGTTTCAAAGCATTTCCAGAATTCTAAAAGTGAATAACAACAAACATTTAATTTAGGTGATCATTGTAATTTCCACAAAAAAAAGGAAAACTATCATCAAAAAGTTTGGCGGTGTGCCAGATTCCATGCTGGATTTTTCATGTACAAACAACAGGAAGAGCTTGACTGCAATGGAAAATGATGACTGTTAACACTCACTTGCATTTGACACACTAAATGTTACTTTTACATTTTTTTAAAGATGCTCAACAAATGCTCACCAGAATAAGGACAGAGATAGTAAAACTATTTAGTGTCATGACAGCAATTACGATAAATTAATGTGGAATAATGTCAAAATTGTTATTCCTGTTCAGTAAACATACTTTTGGTCTGAGGGTGTGTTTCAGAGTTTGGGCTATAGGCCCCCTTAGTTCCAGTTAAGGGAAATCTTAATGCTACAGCATATAATTAAATATTATGATACAATAGTGTGCTTCCAACTTTGTGGCAACAATTTGGGGAAGATCCTGTCTTGTTTCAACATAAATGAGGTCTATAAAGAAGTTTCATGTGGTAAAGCTCGACTGGCCTGCACAGAGCCTTTAGGATGAGCTGGAGCATCGACTGCAACATGACCTCACACAGGCTGTTCTCATCCACTGTTCATAGCTATACCTAAAGTAATGCACTCTAATTCGTAGATAACCCATGTACATGTGAGCCAGGTGGAAGTTCTGACTCCAGTATATTTTCACTCTTGGAAAAAGGGAAAAAAAAAACTCTCTGGCTTGTTCACATTTCTTTAAACTGATTACAATCATCTCAGATGGCACTCAGCCCCGGCTGCAGCGAAGGGACTTTGAAAACAGGAACACGAAGGGGAGGGACTTCCTGTCTGTACTGGTACATGCAGGAAGTGAGGCACTTAGGTGGACATCTGGTGGCCGTAGTAATTATGACAGGAGGAAACAAGGAAGTGAGGTAACGCAGTATAAAGAACCTGTAAATTAAACAGTGACCCATTCGTGTGACCGTATCACAGCGTTAAATAGAATGGTAAAATTTTGTAAGATATCATACAAACCGTTGTGCATACGTTTTTGTAAAATATCATACGAACCCATTGATGAGAATACGTTGAATGCTCTTGTAGTTGAACGGGAGTAAATCCCTGCAGAACGGATCCTAAATCAAAATTATAGCAACATATCAATGCCTGTGGTTTTGGAAACAATTACACATGGATCATGTTTTGGCGTCCACATACTTTTGGCCATGAAGTACATTGATGTCACAGATCAAGTCAGAACAAAAACTTGAGAGCTTCAATGACACAACTAAAGCCACAAACAGCTCCGAACACCATTCACTCAGTTCCAGATAACGCTCAGCGTCCCCCGACACTGGGAGGAGAACAATAACTTTTACAACAATCATGAATCGGACAGGGCGGTGTTGGAATTTCCACCCCAAACTAAAGTCCAGAGGGTGCACCCTCGCCTCCACCGGAGGTCACATGACTACAATTCCACTAATCACAGCCACAGACTTATATCAGGCATCACTTCTTCTTTCAGGAGCATTTGGGCCATAGACAAAACTGCACTTCCTCAAACAGCAGGGGGGGTGGGGGGGGCGTCCTGCCAGCCGGCA
>JAOVVB010023375.1:0-15993 GCA_028570985.1 Heterobranchus longifilis | reverse complement strand
CCCCCCCCCCCCCCCCTCCCTCCCCGCTGAGCCGAGGGAAGAATCAATTCCTCGGGGCGGTTATTGAATGGAGATTGCGGCGGCGTTACAAAAGCAGATGTGATAATCGTCATTACAGAAGCTGCTAGTGTCGTTGGTGCCAGCGTGATTAGCAATGACAACAGTTGCGATACACGGCGCCATTGCGTGTTTTGATTTGCACGCAGCTCCTCTCAGGAGGCCTCCGGTAGATTCTGGAGTTTGGTGCATTCTGGCGAGAACAGTGTCATTCAAACTCGACATGGCATCAAAGAAAATAGCACTAAGATCTCCTCAAAGATGTGTTTGCTTGCTGCTACTAGCTGCCTATCCGACACACTCCCACAGTGCATTTGTGCTGTCGGCGCTCCACAATGCCTGCTGCTGCACGGCTCGCTTTGAAAGTCTGCTGTAACTGCTGCAAACACTGCTGCTACTCCTGCTTTTCATATTGCATTTCATATCGCCACCCCTGCATCCACTTGTAGAGAAGTTATTACTGCCACTCCCCGATCTCTGTTACGCCAAACATGGTGTATTCTTGCAGGTCAGAGCCAAAACATGCCAGATATAAACACATACATATGTACATATTCAGTATACATATAGTAAACCAGGCTAATCTAATTCAATATTAGTACTTATACCTACTAAAAATGAATGCACTATAATTTGTACAGCCCGACAAGTCCTGGAAAACTTGAAAAAACATCCTATTTTGCATGTAAATGGGGATATTAGTGGAATATTAATTTTCATTAGGGTTAGGGTTAGGGTTAGGAAAAACATGAATGCACTATAATTCATATATAATCAGGGTTGGGGAGTAATATATTTAAGTTAGGTAGTATTCTGAATACAGTTACTGTCTTTAAAATAGATTACTTGAAGGGTTTACTTTATTACCTCCACCAAGGAGGTTATGTTTTAGGTTTGTTTGATTGTCAGCAGAAACTACTGGTCTGATTTTTATGAAACTTGGTGTAAAGTTGTAGCATGGACCAAGGAAGAACCCAGTAAACTTTGGACCGGATCCACAAATTATTTTTCACTTTCGTTAACATTGTGAGATAGGGCATGGCCTTCACTCTCCGAGTGCCCTCCTGGTTTGTTTTTGTTATATTTGCTCTAAAATTTGACAAGTCCTGGAAAACGTTGCAAAAAAATCCTATTTTGCATGACTGCATGTAAACAGGGATATTAGTGGAATATTAATTTTCATTCGTCCTGTAAACAGCCTGGTAGGAATATTGTCTTTTTTGGAATAAGGGCAAAAAAAAATGAATATTTTGCACATGTAAACAGTCAGTGAGTGTAAACCAAGCAAAGTCAACTCCTGTGCCTATAGCTTTCATTGCAGTACTGTTGTACAGATTTGGTGCCAAATTTAACCAATATGTGTGTGTGTGTGTGTGTGTGTGTGTGTGTGTGTGTGTGTGTGTGTGCAGCTATAATCTTCCATTCTACTGGACCCATCAGCCTAATACTTTTTGTGCACATTCATTCAATAATGTCCGCCGGCTGCTGAAATGCTTTCATCAGCTAACTCATCATTACCTCATCACCGCCCGACGCGCGGGATGACTCGAGTTCAGGTAAGCTTACGAGAAAATATTAATAACGCACAGAAACTCTGCGTGCAATGGTCCACCCTCCACCTTCTCTCCCTCTCGCACTCACACACCTCGGATACACACTCACACTCACACACACACACACAGGACCAAAGCATGATTCCCTCCAGATTTACATCTGGAGGAGATAATAACGAGCCTTTCAGTAACGGTACTTTAGTTACTTAATTACTTAATTAATAACTTGGACGTTTACAAAAACAAATGTTAGAACGAATGTGAGACAAAGATGTATATCAGTTACAGGAGTCAATTTGTGCAATAGTCTTGAAAATGTAATTAAAATGTGTAATACACTAATAAGGTTTAAAATATATATATATAAAGATAAGATTATTAATAAATATAAAACAGAGGTATGAAAAAAGGTTTGGTACTATTTGATGCATTGTACACAACTCTAGTTGTTATTTATGTTATTGTTTCTTTAATTCTTAATGCATAAAGACAAAACGTCTATGAAATACGTAAATATGTAAAAAGGGTAGACGTCATAAGTCTACACCTTTTTGGTCTTTTTCTTTTCTTTTGTTATTGCTTTGTATGAAATCTACTTGTGTATTATTTATTCATACGTTGTTGAGTGCTGAAATGACCGAAATAATCTAATTAACAAGCTAATTTAAAAAATAATGAGTACGAGTTACTGCCCAACGTAATGGAACTCAGAGCACTAACGGTGCATTCATGTGCCCCATCAAATGTCGTTTTTTCTCCGAGCTGTTGCAAGTTTGAACAAACATACAGATGGTGAAGCACGAGTCATTTACAGTGTCGTTGTCTGCCATGCTGTCGTCATGACCGTCTGACATGGAGAGGCGTTCAGGTGCTGCAGGAAAGCTGTGCATCCAGCATAGACAACAGCACATGAATGCACAATAGCGTAGATGTCAAAAAGCTTGAAAAAACCAAAGCAAGGCAACATGTATCATTAAACTTTAAAAGGCCTGTCTGAACAAGAGCCAAAACTGTCAGCAGCTTTGAGATCACCAGGGGGGGGGGGGGGCTGTTTGAAGTCAGCTGCTGATACTCTGGATTTGTTGTGTCCAGCCGCAGTTTAAAACTGGCTCTCATTTGGTTATTTTTATAAAAGATGTTTCTCAACTCTGCTGCGCTGTCAAAAATAAATATAAATATAACATAAATAAATCCACATGACACATCTTTCATTGGCATTTCAATGGTTTGCTACGCTGAGATGATTATTTTTGGTGACCAACCCTTTTTATCAGTCATTCGCTCAACAACAACAAGCATTATGCATGAGATGGACTTGCATATGAAGGCAAGATGACAAGAAAATATACCAAAATGAGAAGAAAAAAAATACAGGAAGAGAGAAGAAAAAGATAGAAAATACTAAATTTGGTCGCTTTGAAGTGAAAGAATCACAGTGACTGGAGCTCTACTGGGACAATAATGGATTTTATTGTGGATTATGAAAAAAAAAACAGTCATAATAAGTTGATCGTGGTGGATTTACATTAATAATCGTGAATATCCTCATGAATTGTCTGTTTACTACAATGTCCTATCTGTGATGCAATACAAATATTTGTTTCTTAAAAAAATGTTGTAATGTTTTGAGAAAAAAAATCACAATTTTATGAGAAAAAAGTCATAATGTTTTGAGAAAAAAGTTGGAATGTTGTGAGAGAAAAAAAAAAATCACAATTTTATGAGAAAAAAGCCATAATGTTTCGAGAAAAAAATCACAATTTTATGAGAAAAAAGCCATAATGTTTAGAGAAAAAAAATCACAATTTTATGAGAAAAAAGTCGAAATGTTTCGAGAAAAAAGTCAGAATGTTTGCAGAAATAGTCACAATTTTATGAGAAAAAAGAAAAATGTTGGAATGTTTACAGAAATAGTTTCATGATAATTTTATGAGAAAAAAGCCGTAATGTTTAGAGAAAAAAAAAAGAATCACAATTTTATGAGTCGGGATGTTTACAGAAATAGTCACAATTTTATGAGAAAAAAAGTCACAACAAAGCAAAATGTAAGGTAAAGTGATTCCAGTGTTTTACTTTTAAACATATTTTGTGGATTATCTGGATAATATCGTGAAACACAATTCTTTTGGCCAGGATAATCATGACATGACATTTTTATATCATCCTGTGCCTTCTCTACATCCAGCATTCAATTGTAGAGGACTGCTTACCTCCACACACACACACACACACACACACACACACACACACACACCTGTGTCATCTGCATGATCGATCAGGAGGAGGATCAATCAATACATTTTAACATCCGACATCCAAACACACCTCCAATCTCTGATATTTCTCCATTAACTGCAACACACAAACTAACAACATATTTTACATTAGAGAGGATAACTGGATACTACAGGATGACTCATCAAAATATTTCAATGCATTTCAGGAAAACAGGAATATAAAAAAACTTTTCTTTTTTAAAAAAGTACATGCAACACTGGTACAGAAGCCCTAAACGGTCATGGATTCAAACATGTTTTCATGACGAGATAATCAACTTGTGATCTCGAGGTAACAACATTAAAAAGAACAAACTGAATCCACGACGGTTCAGGACTTCTGTACGCTGGTGTAATTTAAAGACAGCTGCAGTCGTCAGTGAACCACCATCTTCCGAGCAAGTTACGGCGGTCCAGAGGCGGGTAAACAAACTCCAAACCATTATCAGATTGTTTGGTCTCCTCAGTCTCTGCCTTGAATAGTGTGGAGTAAGCAACGGGGGGAAACGGAGTACAAATTGTCTTTAGTCGAATACCGGCCGAGTCATTTTCAACAACACTTGTTTAATTCCCTCGTGATCTCCCCCTGCGGAGAAAGTAGCTCTCCTGCAACGCAGGCGTTCATTGATTTGCAGCACCTTTCCACTAATTAGGAAACCAAACTGAAACCGGGATGACTTGTGCTCGACATTCACAAAGAGACACCGCGAACGCAGGTGGGGGACTTTTGCGTGAGCCGAGGCAATTAGCAAAAACAATGAAACAGAGGTTTGGGGATTTGAAAGCAAAAGGTGAATAAACAGCAGCAGCATTCTGCTGGGGGGGGAATGATTTCCTGCTCCTAAAAGTTTGGTCGTCCTCAAAGGCTCGCACGGCTTTAACTTTTGATGCGAGGCGTCGGGCTGCAGGTCCTGGTGTTACAGTGGATGGTTCACCTCTTACATCACCGGCAGAAAGGAGCGAGGAAAGACCAGAGCCACCGGACCATGGGAATAATCCTGGTCCCAGAGCAAAAAAAACCCTCCAAAAACAGATCTATGGAGAGGTCTGACGCAAATTCGACCTCATACTGTAGAAAAAGGAGTTAGAGGGGGGGCATTATAATTTAAGTAAACTTTATTTCTTTTGAATTGCTGATATTCTGGATATGTAATAGAATAGGCAAAAATAAGCCTCGGGCTTCAGCCTATTCCTTATTCGGTTGTTGACTGTGAATTTTTATTGTTTGCAAAACTCATTTTTGAACCAAAATGAACTTAAATCATTCATTCATGCATTAAAAGTTACATAACTGCTTTATTTTATTGTGCCCATAAACAAAATGCAAACTATGCAGAAAGAAAATCTGCGCTAAAAAAAAACAGGCAGGAAGAACTCAAAACGCTTGTTTGAAAACTACATTAAACAAAATATTAATCATAGCAGAGTATTTTTACATACTTTAAAAGATTATTATGAAGGATTCTAACTTTAAATCAGTATTAATAGATTTGGGGCTGGAAGCACATCTGCTCTTCTGGATCTGGCCTCAAGCCCCGCCCACCACCGTTGCCATAGCGACGCTAGTAACACGAGTGACCTGATTGGTAGGGTTGGGTATCATTTGAATTTTATCGATTGCGGTTCTTATCGATTCCAATGAGGTAAAAAAAGAGGTCAAAAGTTTAGAAAACAAAAAAAAATCTTTATTCTTTTCAGAGCTTACTTTAACCTTTATTGTTTCATTAAAAAAAGTCAATTTAAAAGTTAATTGGATTCGGTTCTAATCGGTTTTCGGTTCCCAACCCTATTGATTGGTTCCTGAGACATATGATGTCATAAAACCTGTCTGTCTGAATCTGGGTTTGAGAGAAATTCTCAGCCATGGTGTCGACTGCTCATTTCTTGTCTTGTAACAAATTAAAAAAAAAAAACATATCGACATGTTAACATGGTTAAAAACTTCATTTTCACAGGAGGGACTCTTGAAATTACTGAGAGTTTAAACGCCATGTGCTTCATCAGGTAAAAATATGTGAATGTACGAAACACAAAATCTCTCATGATTTGCTTATATCACAATTCAATTAGTTTAAAAAGATTGAAAATGTTATTTCACCAATAAAAAAAAGGAAAAACTATAAAAACACTGAAAGAAAAAAAGGTTTTCAGGGCCTTTAACTGAGAGCAGAGAAAACGCACGAGTAGTTCTCTGCTGCTGAGCCGATGTGCCCTTGAGCAATGCAGTAACTGCTCCTGCGGAGCTGCTCTTTGCTCCTCAGGAGAGGACTGTGGACGAAAACACAGAAAAGCAGGGCGTTGCTGTCTGCGCTCTGCAGAACTTCCCGCGGACACAGAAGTCTTATAACCCCTGAACGATCGCTGGCGCTGTAAATTGTGGTCAAAACATATTTGAACAGCGTTCTGCTCTGACCTCGGGCTGAAAAATGCTGCTGATTAAAATCCCCTGAACGCTCATTTGTAGTTCAGACAAATGGATAAAACCTGCACGCATGTCGCCTTGGTTATAAGCACAGCACACGCTGCTTTATTTAAATCCGAATCTCATGTCCTTGAGACGAACAGCATTTCCAAACAGAACTCTTCGAGACTTCGCTCTTACGCCGGTCTTAACTACGTCCGACTTTTGGATTAGAATTTACACCGAGTGCCTGACTGACCACGGTCGTAGCCGGCGCCCGGTCTTATGATGCGCGTCCACGTGAATACATGCAATGTGATGATCGTTGCCAGGCAACACACTCTTAGTGAACTCTAACTTCTCCGTGATAACGCAAAAGAAAAGGAAAATCTATTTTACTGATGGAGAAATAACATATGGAGTTGTACAGAGAGCGTAAATGTTCTCACGGCTAACAACACATTTATCATCCCAGTCAAAACTGTGACCGGCCATTTAATGGGCTGATGACGGGCTTCTGCACCTACTCGAAACTTCTCAGAATAGACGTCCAGTGGGTTTGTCCGGTAATGGACGACTATTTCTCATCTTACTTATATATTATTTGCTGCCATCGCTTTTTTCTTTTCTGGTTGTGTGATCTTTTTTCCCCTTATTAGTACCACGGATTCTAGTCTGATTTTCCGACTTACGCCTGCTCCATACGAGGCGAAAAAGGTGCAAACACATACAGGGCTAAAGTCTGAATGGTGCACTAGGCATAACCTTAAATCGGTTGTAACTTTCAGTTCTGAAAGCCAATTTATACTTTGCGTGAGGTGCGTGCGATATAAATATCGTCATCACCCATGACCCGACCTCAGACCCCTATGCGTGCATGCTGCCGGAAGAAAATGCACCCCGTACACATAAGCTCTGTTGTGTCTGTATGCAGAGAGCTCTGTACGGACTCATAGAACCGGGGTTACGTCCAGTAACTAGCTGGTTTGCCAAGAAGAAGAAGGAAAGAAGAAGAAAAGAAGACAATGACAACATTTACATGCACACAATATTCCAGTTTGTTGCTCTAATTCAGAAAAAGAGTATTCCTACTAAGCTGTTTACATGGCTAATGAAAAGGAATATACTGCTAATATTCCCGTTTACATGCAGCCGTGCAAAATAGGTCCGTACAAACGCAGCCTGTGATATTTGGGGATGTGAATTACAAATATGGGCTTTTCTTTTTGTGCATGCATCTACCACAGCCTTGAAATCTGTTGATTTGTGTACAATAATAATAACAATCACCATAGCAACGCACAGACCTGACCATAAGCCGTAAACAGGCTGTAAACTGCCGCAATCTGCGCTAAAAACCCCAATTGAGACGCATATTCTGAATGTGCTGTATACATGTCCAAAGAATGCTTCTAAAACCAGAATAATACCAGCATATCCCACATGTCTTAATCGGAAAATGCTATATTTGGAAAACGGCCTTTTTCAGAATATCCAAACAGAATATGCTGTTTACATTACCTGTATCAAATTCAGAATATTATCATATCAGGAATAATAATGGAATAGTGTTCATGTAAACGTAGTCTGTGTGTATCCTGTGACTGTCACATGTATTTAAAACGACACACGGAAGTAGGGATTATAATGCCAATCCCTGTGTTTTTTTTATTAACCATACCAAGTAATTTTGTTGCCTAAACCTACTGATTCACAACGTTAATCACGGCGTTGATGACGTGTGTATCACATGTATTTAAAACGGAAGACAGAAACCATGGTTGTGAGAAGAATCTAATCAGGTAAAATAAGTGAGAACACATGTGTTGATGGACCCTGGCAACAACTGCATGTCTGACAAACCAGGAGCAAAAAACGAATAAAGTAGTATTTTGTAATAGGCACATTTTATATGATATTCAGCTGCAAAAGACCATACAGCTGCATGGTTCACCCCACAACTTAATATCTGTTATCTGTAGGCAGCAGCTTCAAAGTTCCCTATGATACTCTGTCATATCAAAAGGAAGTAAATCAAATCAAATCACGGATGGCAGGTTATTGAGTAGACATTTTGTTCTGCTGTGTTTACTGCTCAGTCAAACAGGTGACAGAGAAGGATTTCCTCCGTAGTGACAGGCACGCTCTCCAAACTGTTTCTGTTTTTGGCTTTCCAAGAAAAGCTAGTGTGCAGCTAGAGAAACCTCTGTGTGCGTAGGCTGAGTCACAGCAGGTTGTTTTTATACGTCAGCTTTCAATCTGGATTAAGAGCCCATGCTGCTTGGTGGCATAATTAATGTGCAGTCATGAATAATTTTGTCATTTTTCTCAAGGTGAGGGATTCTTTCAGTAAAAGATAGACCTGCAGAAGCATGACTGAGGGAGAAAAAATAAGAAACCTCTTAGTCATGAGAATTAGAAATGCTTTGTTGGCCAAAATCATTTAGTTTAAGGATTTCCTTCGAGTATCATGAAATCAGTTAGAAGGATATGATTTTTCTCACAATAAACACACACAGCTGTACTGCATTAACAAAGGATTGGCCATTTCACTGTTTGCCTGTTTGCATTTAAATGTAGAATATGGTTATAAGAGTGAAACATTTTTGAAGTTTATATCAACAAGAATGATACATTTAGTTTCATTCATCGAATGCAGATATTTTTCCCTGTTAACTTCCTTCCTGTTGGTAAATTAACTAATTAGGTTTTTCCATTTGCACTTTTGCCCACGCCGAGCCAAACCGAGCCACGCCGGTTTGCTTTTCCATTGCCAGTTTTAGCGCGCCGGGCCGCACCCGGATGGTCCTTCTCTGGTGACGTCTCGCAGGCTGCAGCCAAAAGCAAAAGGTGTTTTTGAAAGTCGTGTATGCTCAGCTCTCAGAACTTTTGTAGCTTCTAATTGAATCTCTGTGGTTTGAAGTTTACTTTCTCTCCTGCTTTGCTGTTTGTACTTTCAGATATCTGCTTTATTTTACCGTTTCATGTTCATTTTTAACGGTAGGACTTAAGTTACTGCTGCTGAAGAGCCAACATTCCCTGATTTTGCTGCTTCACACTAAAAACTTTTGGTTAACAAAATAACAGGGGACTTTTATTGTGAAAAATTTAAAGGAAATGACGTGTTACCGTTTAACAGCCGATCCTTTGACCACTTATTCTCGCCGGCTTCTAAATAACAACGGATGTCCTGACTGTAAGAACAGGAATGTCTGTAGTAATATCCTACATATTCGTGTCATGACGTATACTTTGAAAAAATACTAATGTTTAAAAACACAAAAACGGGCAAAAAATACACAGAGCTACCATAAAGCCACGCCACTGAAGACACACCTTCAAGCAGGTAACCCTGTTGTCATGGAAATAAAAATCTCTGCCGTGCTGGGCAGACGCGCCGAGCCAAACCGAGTCGAGCCGAGCCAGCCCATGTGTATGGAAAAGGGGCTCATCTCTCTGTGGGTGTACACAGCCATGCAGCATGTTACAAAACAAGACAAAGGGATTGCATCATAGGTCCGCTACTCAAATTATGCAACCACCTCCTCTCTAACACTTTTGATTTATTGATGAAAAGCGAGGTAGCCTGTTGTGAACATGTGTAGGCTCCCCATGTATTTAGATACTTTCATATTTCAATGCTTACATGTTTTGGGGGATGTTTAAATATTCAGTGAGGTTATGCTGTTTGATTGAATGTCCACTGAATTGAATATTACTATCGACAGCTACCTCAAACATACTCCCCGACTTGTCTCTCACAGCACTACAGCATCCGCAGCTGTACTGCTGAAACTAGACTTCGAAGCCAGCCTTGATTTACATATCGGAAGAGCAGCTGCACAGGATTTGTCGTTGTTTTTTTTTTGCTCCTTTTCTTTTTAGGCATCGTATTCTGAGATACCCTTACAGTGAATTCTATCGTGGTATTATCTGAGCATTTTGGCATCACTGGAAGGCTTCCTCGCTGTTGAGAACTACAGTTTTCTTGACAGCTAAAACGCTCCTGTTGCTGTGCTTAATGTTGCCAGGGCTTTTCTAGCACTTTTTAACATGCCTGCGTGTGATACTTGTGTCTGCCTTTGGCTGGCATGCCAAATGTGAAACCACAAATCAGGCTGTTACACACACCGTGCGGAGCGATTCAATTGTTTTTACAAAAAAGACAATTGTGAAATTCAGTCAGCTTCCCAGGATGTCAGACAAACAGAGTTGGGAAAGCTTAATTTCAATAAACTTCACTGCTGTGTAAAAACAGTGTACTCACTCAAATTAAATCAAACTAATTTATTCCCTTTATCACAAGTTCTTCCGTATCTGGATTATAATGACCTGAAAATCTAAGAATTTAATCACTCTCGCCAAGTTCCTTTCTAACAATTTGAAGTCCAATTTGCAGCTCTGTAGCAGAGGCCTTTGTCCTTGAAAATTGCTTCTATTAACTTTTGTGCTACGTCTCTGCCTATCACACAGTCAAAGGGGTGTTAGAGTGGGGTAAATGCCTTTGTTAGAAAGAAAAATCAGAGCCTCAGTAGAAGTAATGTACTTGATCACTTTAAATGCATGAGGTTAGAAATGAAGAAATATCTAATTCAAGCTTAAATGCATGGAAAGATGAGATATAGATGAATCAGCCTGTATGCAGGTGTTAATCCCTTGATTGCTTTTTTTTATTTTCACCGGGATGAATTTAATCTATGGTAACCCTATAGTGCTTAAACATGTGTGTGTAGGCCTATTTCACATGTTATTCAATTGAAAGCTGTGCATTTTACCTCTTACTATTGTTACCATAGTAACCAGTTGTTACCAGTCCTCCAAACCATATGACCACATAAGTCGGTTTTTTTCCTACTCTCTAATACGACCCATATGAGTGAAATATGACCGACAGGAGCGTAACGGTTTTAAATATGTTGTTAACATGGTGAAACGGTCACAGTTTGGTTAGGTTTAGGCACAAAAATGACTAATTTGTAATATTATTAATATTATAATATTAGTAATTATGCATGTGACATAGAATGTGATGCAGTTCCATATGTAAAGTTAAAATAACTCGCTGTTTGTTTTTCAAACAGGACACGAACACCGGCCTCCCATGGGTCCTGTTCTCCTGTAGCGTTGTCATATTCTGTATTTTTACTTCACTGGTGAACCAGTTAGTTCCAGATATCCTGTCACTAAAGGTACATGTCGCTAAGTTATTATAGTATTTACTGTAATAATGACAGGGAGGATTCATTGGCATCCATGAAAGACAACATCCCGTTTACAACAGTAAAGTTAATCAGAGAAGATACTAGAAACGTAAATGTTTTGAACAGTCTGCTGAAAGCATTAACATGTCACGATTTTAGTTTCGTGAACATACTATAATGTGGCTCGTGAATGTACTTTTGTTTTATCAATCATTGATAATGGACGTTTGAATTGTCTGCTGTCAGCTAAATGTTGTACAGAAGAACATTATAGTACCTCATTAAATATGCTATGATGTGCACTTATGAGATGTTATCTCCAGAGGCAAAATATGTAAATGGATAATTGTGCAACTGATGTATAGCCGAAAAAATATTACAAATTCTGTTCGACAAATGAATCTTGCAGTGCTTCCGAGCAATAATTCATCTTGTGGCATTTTTTTTTTTTTCCCCTCCTCTAATCTGTTGCTCCGTACTAAAAGAGCAGTGCTGCACTTTACTGGAGAATGATTGATGTATAGTTGTAGCCTGTGTAGCTCTCAGACGGGGAAGATAAACTCATTTAGAGAGAAAGGAAGTCCTGCTCTCACAGACACAGGCAAGGTTAAGACCCCTACTCTGGGCCAGAATGTGGACACTTGGAAATCACAGCTTGAGTCAGAATCTAATAAATGATCCTTCAGGTAAAACTGTGAGGCAGCGAGGCTAAGTGTGCAGGAGAAGTGTCTCAAGGACAATGGAGGCTTAGATGGGCTTCTAGAGCACACGGTGATGGGACTTCATTGTTAAAATGTCATATGGAGGCAATTTGATGTGCACGGTACAGTAGGATGGTGTGTGTAATGGCATGTGTTGTCATGACTGTGTGCTTTTATGGTCTTTTCCCAAGGGAGTGGATGGACGTGCTCAGCCCCCCCATTATGCCTCCCAACCAGCGGAGAAGGTCACGCAACACATGGAACAATTTGGAAGATCTAATCGGAGGTACGGTAACCATAATATTGGTCCTTTTGCCTCCGGACACCCTTTTATATGTCGTTTGAAGTCAAGCAGACAGCAAACAACACACTGTTTTAAAGAGCCCCTCTCATGAAAGTCAAGTTTTTAACCATGTTAACATGTTTTTTAGTTGCTACAAGACGCATCATGAGTGAAATGAGCAGTCAACACCATGACTGAGAATTACTGCCTTGAAACTGCAGTGTGTCAATGACAGTCTCAAAAACCTGGATTCAGACAAGCAGGTTTTATGACATCATATGTACCGAGGAACCAATCAAGTCACTTGAGTTATAGCGTAACTATGACAGCGGTAGTAGGTGGGGCTTGAAGCCAGATCCAGAATTTCTTAATGAGGGAGAAGAGTAGATGTGCTTCCAGTCCCTTTTTATATATATATATATTTTTTTTTTTGGGGGGAAAACCATGCTAAAGAAAAAAATAATCACAGTAGAGTATTTTACATAGTTTAAAATGTGTCTGGAGGAGATCTTTAACATTAACCACATTAATTGTGCAAATGCATCATAGAACTAATGGAAACATTCACTGGTGTCAAAGCTTCCACCCAAAGTCTGCACTCAACATGGTGAGAAAGCGTGTGAAACTGTCTCTAATTAAGAGTAAAAACCCACGAGAGTGGAGCTCTCTGTCCTCCACATAACTCCATAGGTCAAAAGAGACAGGCTCATTACAGGTCTGTACCCCCAAGACACATCGACAAGGTTAATTGATGAAACCTTTTCAGTTTACAACATCATTTTTAAACCTCTCACACAATGTGTCTTATAATTAGTTTTCATTATCGTCACCGAAGTTCTGATAAGATAAAATGTTCCTCCTGGAGCATTCCATAACCTTTTTAGCATTTAACTGCCTTTCAATTTAACAGCTAAATTCTTGCGCTTTAAAGTAGTGGGGATTACAGGGAATCTCTTTACAGCTTCATAATGTGGTACAGGGACTGGGTGTCTTAGGTCTTTGATTGATGAGAGAAAAAATGGCAGTGACAGAAAACTTTTAAATCCACCTGAGTCTGAAGGTCACCTCACCGTCCACACTTCTCATTTCATTCCAGTAGCAGCTGATAGAGTTGCACCTTACTCATATCTGGCACGGCTATGCTACTGTACATAGAAAATACAATATACATTTTGCATTTATGTATTTTTTTATCTGTGCAAACTTGAATTACCGCTGCTTATTTATTTATTTGTATTATTTAAAGTTTATTTGACTGAATTTCATTAAATTAAATCTGACGCATTATACACAGAGATATAGCTAAAAGCTAATTTAGCTAACAATAATACAAACAACATATACATTACATACAACAATAATCGTGAATATCATGAATATCCTGCAGTTTACTACAGTGTCCTTTCTGTGATGCAAGAAAAAACATTTGTTTCTTTAAAAAAAAAGTAGTTGAGATAAAAGTTATAATGTAATGTCGTAATTTCAGGAAAAATGATGTAATGTTTCAAGAAAAAAGTCCTATCAAATCAAAGTCCTATCATTATTACAATAAGAGTTTTAAACATATTTTGTTGATTATCGGGATTAATATCGTGAATCGTGATTATTTTGGCCAGGATAATCGTGACATGAAATTTTCATATCGTCCCATGCTTATTATAAAGTAATGTCCACTATGGATACAGTCACATGATGCATATGGTATTTAAAGAGTAGTTGTAGTTGTTTGATTAATTAATGATGGTCCATAACATTTAAATTAATGATTGCATTCTTAATTCTCCTTTAACCACCTTTTTAACACCATGGAAGAAGAATACAAATCTGGGGAAGTTTTGATGTGGAATGGAAGGGAGTTCCATTGTTTTCTGTTATCTATGAATGTTTTGAACAATTGCTATTGAGTGTTGCAGAGTGATCTTGTTGCATTATTACAGGACGGGATGAGTCGGTGAATGACGAGGAGGAGGAGGAGGAGGAGGACGAGTATTTGAATCTGCTCTATGATCCTTGCCTGAACTGCTATTTCGATCCAAAGACGGGGAAGTACTATGAACTAGCTTGACTCAAAGCTCAAGAGAATCTAATTTAATAAATCAGAAGTTATTGACAGGGGATGAATAGCTTCATCTTTTTTTGAAGCTCAGCTTATTGATCAATAATGAATACCCCATTCACAAAAATCTTTCCATGTTGCTGCTTTTGTTTTTGAGACACTAACGGGAGCTTTGTGTCTCCATAAATAGTCATGTTAATGTGTAAGGGAGTGGGACTCACTCAAGACTAGTTGCCCATTCAGGAGCACATCTGATGGTAGAAAGAGTCTTTTCACAAGTCTTGGCTAGCAAATTAATATGTAAGCCTTTTGAAAGAACATCCTGGAGCTTCTTGTTCCTAAGAAGATTTCTGAGTTTTGCCTGGATTAGTATTACAGTATAGGTCATTTTGTTCTTTATTTATCAGAATTTGTGAAAAAAAAGTCATTTAAAATATGTTTTGTATATACTGTTTGAATTAAATATGAAGTGAAGTGTCCGTGTTGCTGATTTTATATGTGGATTGTAATTAAAGTGTCCTGGTAAAGCTGTGGACAGCTTGTTCTTGCCTGTATTTACAGTTTTTCTCTCTAGACATAAAAACTGGAACTATGCACACAATACTGAAAACTTGAAGCTCATGTATCAACAACAAGCCTCCAGACTGCATAACTCTAAACACAAATCCATTGTTCTCACTCGGATAGAAATTTAAATCACATTTTTGCAAAACTCTAAACCCAAATCACATCATTTATCACACTTTGTTCACCTGTAAAACACACACAGATTGTGTCACAGTCTTTATACTGTACAAAACTTTAAAGGGAAATATGCAATTTTATACATTTGAATAACATGCAACATGGCTTCATGAAGCCAAAACCACCAGTATTTTGATGGGAGTGTTTTAAATGTATCACACCAGCGTTTAATTGATGCTATGAGAGATAATTCATATGGTCACTGTGTGTATCGTTTGGTGGAAATAATCTGCTTTGAGAAGCGAGAACATGATTTTGAGTGCATGTGTTTAATTTTGCAAGAGATTTGTGGACAGAATGATTAACTGTTTTAATTTTTGTGTTTAGAGTTTGGAGAAATTGAGCTATAGTTTCAGGAAACGTGTTAAAACGACTGAGAAAAGCTGTAATTGCCCAACAAACAAAAATGTAAAAAGATGATTGATTTTGAATGTATTTGAAATGTTCATTTAATGTTAATTATCCCTTGTTGTAATAACTGCACTCTTAGAACAGATGTGTTAAAATCAACACATGATGTGTTAAAAATGTGCATCAGCTCAGGGACAACACATGTTGTGTCAAATTTATATTGCTTTGTGAATACTATTTTGGTTTGGATTGTGAAAATGTCCACAACCCCCAAAACAGAGCAACTCAGTTTACTTACAGAGCAGCTCACAGGCCACAATCTGAGAGCATCCAGAGGGAAACATATTTACAGTGTAGACTTCAACACAAC
>JAOVVB010023367.1:0-15995 GCA_028570985.1 Heterobranchus longifilis | reverse complement strand
ACAGACAGACAGACAGACAGACAGACAGACAGACAGACAGATAGACAGACAGACAGACAGACAGACAGACAGACAGATAGACAGACAGACAGACAGATAGACAGACAGATAGACAGACAGACGTCCAAAACCACAAGTTGTCAATGTCCTAAATCAATACTGTGTATATGTGGCTGTTGTTGTGGTCCAAACCCACTAGGTTCCTGTCTGTGATACAATATAAATATTTGTTTCTTAACAACATGCAAGCTAAAGTGATTCCAGTGTGTTTTAGTGCCGTTGTAAGAGTTGTAAGGATATCTTGTTGATTATCAGGATAATATCATGGATCACAATTGTTTTGGCCAGGATAACTGTGACATGAAATTGTCATATGGTCCCATGCCTATAGCAGACATTAGGTGTGTCGTATGGCCTGAAAGAAATCCTGTCTCTGAGCCTTCAGTGAGGTTATTTAGGATTTTAAGTACAACACGTGTAGTATTTAATTGTGATGATGAGAATTCTAAATGACTAAACATCAGCCTCACCTCCTACAGACAAGGATACGCTCAGTGTACGTGTGTGTGGATTAGTGGGTTTTGTGCACATGAGAAGAAATAATGAGTGTGATCAGCAGTTTGCTGTTAAAAGGCTCTGGCTGCTGTTGAGGGATTAGTTGTAGATGTTTACATTTTTGTGACAAATCATGAGCTTAGCTTAACGGAAGCAGCCTACATTTCAGAGTCCACGTCACTCAGCTCTGTGATTGATCTCTGATTGTGCCTGTCCTATGGATCAATACATTTTACTGAAAACTTCCCACCAATCACACACCGTCTCTGCCTTACATTTGATAGCACACAATTCAAAGAGCTATGATTCATGCGAAATGTTGATATTTTATCCGAGTTTCTAACATTTCACTCATCATCAATTTCAATCAATCAATTAATTTTGTTCCACAAAGTCATGGAGGGCGTTGATAAGGCCATCGAAATGTGCTACAACCCTGTCAAGGTATTTTGTTCTTCTTTTCAAACTTGCTTTTACCCAGAAACGTTAGCTATATTTGAGTTCATTTTATTTGTTTAAAAACAAATCATTGTTAGGTTTTTAATGCGCCTATTTCTTACATCTGTCTTTTTGTGTGCATGTTTTTGTTTGTTTGCATTACATTATGACTTTTTTTTACTGACATTTTTACAATATAGACAGATGCATATGCATATATGTTTACTGCAAAACAAAGTATTGTGATTACTGAAGCGTAACTGGAACAAAAAAGATGCCAGGGAGGAGAAAACAAAAAGTACAGCTTTTTGTTTTAAATGTCACCAAGAACTGTTTTCAGTGAAATTTTCCCCATGTAGTATTTATGACTGTTGGAACTAATAGTAATAAGGCTCTCTGAACATTATTCCCCTAAGTGACGTCATTGACCAGTAATTAATAAATGTGTCAGGTGTATTCCAACATGGAGCCATATGAACATTTTATGTCACGATTATGGTAAATGGACTGTACTTATATAACACTTTTCTAGTCTTTGCGACCACTCGATGTGCTTTACACTGCGAGTTATTTACCCATTCACACACATTCATACAGGATGTCAGAGGTTACCATGCGAGGCACATGGTCATCAGGGGATATAAACACTCACACACTCACACACCGATGGCTGTGCCTTCGGGAGCAATGTGGGGTTCAGTATCTTGCCCAAGGATACATCGACATGTAGTCTGCAGGGCCGGGGATCGAACCACCGACCTTCCGGTTAGTGGACGACCGCTCTTCCTACTGAGCCACAGCCGTGTCAGATTTAAATTGTAACTTCTGCCTACGTTGGAACTAGTTCAGCTATAACCCATAAAATGTTAGCAGAGCGTAAACTCCGAGCTAAACTGGAAGTTACGTTCAAACTAGGTTTAAACTTACACTGGTGCAACACAGTGCTGGTTTTTACATTTGTACTTGCCTCCTTTTTAAACATACCTGTGCCCCTGAGTTCATCAAACATTTTCTGAATAGAGTTTGGAAGTGAATAATTGAATGCGTTGTACATTATCTGTACAGTCTTAAATTCAACTATATCATAGAATTTTAAGGCATGTAATTTAATAAAAAGGTGCGTTGGTTGGTTCATAAGAGTTTGTTTGATTTACAGTTGTTATGGCTCTCTTCTGTAACATGACAGTTGGATTAGTGTTGGTTTTGTTACCTCATACCTCCACACAGTAAGTCATGTATGGAACTAACCAGCTCATACAACATATTTGTTTTGCAATTCAACTGCAATGGAAAAAGTTGAGATATTAAGTGCATGAAAGTAAATAGAAACTTTAGCTAACGTTACTGATGGCTAACGACCTGTGCAGAGGCTTATTAGCAGCAGCTGCCTCTGTGAAAACAATAAAACAGTACGTCATGTTTCAACATGCAGCCAGTTAACTCGGCCAATGCTTAGTTACGTAAAGGCTGTCCTCTCTGCACACTGACACACCAGGAGCCTTCCACTACGCAGCTGACGTTAGCTTCAAAGTTAGGAAACAGAAACAGGGCGAATGCTCCGGGGATTTTCCTTTTTCGTAGCAACAACGGTAAAGTAACGGATTGCTTATTTGAAAATGTAACGAAATAACGGATTACTTGAATTGCAAAACTAGCGCGTTATGTTACTCGTTACAAAAAAAGTAACCCGAGTACTCGGCGTGTAACGATACATTTTAACAATGATATGATATGTATCACGATATGTGGTTGCGATACAACACAAGAACAATATTGGATTATTTAGAGCGATACCATAGGATTTAATGACTTGAAATCGATACAGTATATTGGCCGGGGGCCTGTGTTGCCTCCGGCTTTGTCAGGCGTCCATACAGGCACAATTATTAATCATATTCTGCAGAATCGTCCTGGGACCATATACTGGGACAGATGTAAATATATACATAACCACATGTTTATACACATATGTATAAATACATGCATATACACACTGTACAACAGATCTGGTTAATAGTGATCACAGTTCTGGTGAGACATTATAAGTATATAAGTATATAAGTATAACGATACTGGATTCCTCAAGCTTTCTCTTGTCAGGGAATCAGGGATAAATTAACTCTGGCATATGCAGCAAATTTACCAGTACTATCTAAAGTTGTCATTAGGAATCAGTGCCTTGGCTTGCTATGTCGGTGTTACAATTAACTGTTTTGTCAGAGGGGACATGACCAGCATGCAGCGTTATATGTGATATTAGGGCTGGCCCCTGAAAGTCAGAGATTCGAATCATCAGTCGCAGACTCCTCGAGTCGACGTGGATTACTCAGGTCGAGCCATGGTGTTTTTGTTTCGTTTTCTGTCAGTGTGCAGTGGGTACAACTCTACGGCTGTAGAGCCGCAAAGGAGAGGTAGAAAACACATTACATTTCCTATAAATTCTTCACAATAAAAGTGCCCCATTATTTTGTTATTTGAAAGCTTTTATTGTGAAGCAACAAAATCAGGAAATAGCTCTTCCGCAGCACACTTGACCATCGCCGGTTTTCGCCAATCTAGGGTTACCTTGTAGACACGACCATGGCTCTTAACACACAACAAGAGCAGATATCTGAAAGAAAAAGCAGCAGGAGACTTCAAACCAGAGATTCCCCTGGTTTCAATACTTCTGGGGAGCTTCACAGACTTATCTTCCTGATGCTAGCGTTAGCGACAGTTACCCTGCTGCAACGCTCGCTAACAACAAACAAGTTGAAGGAAAGACCACCGGCACCTGGTGTGTTATTTGACATTAGCTAATATTTAGTTGACAGGTAGCTAAATCACGATCTAAATAATGAATCACTGCCTTGGCTTGCAGTGGGAAATTTGCATATTATTATTATTATGGGAAATATTCATATTATTAATATATTGAACCAATACGTGCTGCTTATCTCTCCTCTGACAACATAGTTAATTGTGACACCAGCACTTCAAGTCACTGAGTCCTTCATCTCCATCATTTTCACTGCGTCTGGCAGAGAAACTTTTATTTTGTCAGTGAACAGAAGCGAGCTAAGTTAGTTATAAAATGTCCTTAGTCTGGAGATATTGTATTATATTGTACTGTAGATTTCTCTACACAGTTTTTGCACTTTCTATGTTTTTACAACAGCCCTACTTGAAGTGTCCTGATCTACACAGTTCTTGTATTTTATTTAAAATGTTCAATTTGAAAACCTTGTGCTTCTACTTTACATTCAGTTGAAATAAACAGCTTCATACATTTAAATCGATTGAAAAATTGTTTTTGTATATTTTTCTCTTTTAATAAGAAGTGCAGTGTGGTTAACTGCATCCTCATGTAACCTTACACATAATAATACCAATAACAAAAATTCAAATATTCAAGACAAATACCTCTGGTATCGGAATCAGTATCAGTATTGTCAACTACATATCGATGCATCGCTACCTAGTACACTGCACACTGACCAAAAAACAACGGCTCGACTTGAAGCACCTCAGAGGGGGTTTACGACTGATGCTCTGAAGCTTTGGCTTTCAGGGGGCAGCCCCAGTGTTTAGTTACCTGTAAGCAGTAGTCAATTCTCTCCAGGATGGTGGAGAAGTTCGGTCTGTCTTCAGGCTGATGCTGCCAACTCTGAGTCATGATACGGTACCTAAAGACACACACACGCAAGCTGAGAATACCTGATGGAAACATTCTCTCCTGACCAGCACCATCTCCCCTGCTGATTTATTATGTTTGATCTCTTTTGACAAAATGTCCTTCATCGTCTCCCGCCTGTTTGTGCGAGCGACTGTGTTCTTCTTTTGCAGAGACGGAGAGCAGAAACTACCAGTGAAGTTAAATCCTCAGATATGGTTTTAATTGCGTTCAGTAATCAGCGCGTCCTGTTGTGAGACTGTTTCACAACTTCAAATTAAAAGAACACCACAGAGCCATGATTCGTTTTTTAAAATAAAGAAATACACATTTACAAGCAACATGCGTGGCAGGCTGCAAAATGATATGAGTAATCTGCCAAGCTGTGGCCAACAGGTGTGAAGCAAAAAGCTGTGAAATCACAGAGAGGCCAAAGTGTGCCTCGAATGAGAGAGAAATTGCGTGTGCATCTGCCCGTATATATTTTATAATAGAGTTGGCATGAGAGGCGGTATCTGAAAAGTGAGTGAAAAATACAGTGTGATATGGAAATGGTTTTTAAGCTCTCTATCAGCTACCCATGACTTCTTCCAAATTGGGAGGCAAACATGAAAGAAAACTGTTAGAGTGAATATTGAAAGCACTGAGACCATCACCCAAAACATTTTCTGACACCTTCGAGGTCACATGTCAATATCAGCAAATCATCACAGCCTTTCATGCCATGTGTGTTTTGTTACGCTGTGTGTGTGTGTATACTGTGTATGCATCATGTGCATCATGTGCATCCTTGTTTGTGTTATGGAGAAGCTTAATTAGATATTATTATTGTATATGAATGCATTCAGCGTCTGTGTGTGTGGACCTGCACTTACACTGGCCCGGGGCAGTTTTTAGGTGGGTCCATTCTTCCACCGTTGGTTACAAACTCCAACACTTCCTGGTTGCTGCGGCTTGGATACGGCATGTAGCCCAACGAGAAGATCTCCCACAGCAGAACGCCAAATGACCTGCAGATGATGAGCGCACGGATTAGTTACAGGGAGACGAAGGACAGTCGAGTCATAAATTATAAGCATCGTCAGAGCAGAGGACGACAGGGAGACAGAAACAGGGCGAGGGATTTTCAAAAACAACATATGGCTCAGGATCAGAGGCGCTGAAGGACAGAAGAAGGTAAAAAAGAAAAAAAAAAAGAAAGGAGAAAGATGGCAGGTTGGGACAGCAGACGTCTGAGTGTGAAGTACAGGAGGTGGAGTCACACTGAGGCCTGTTAAAGACACGTGTGAGGGCTGCACAATGCATCTTATATCTTTATATCGTCATCGCCACATCAACTTTCACATAAACACATCGTTAAAGACACTCAGGGATTTTTTGAGATACTGAAAGAGAATATTGGTAGAAAACTGCTCTTTAAAATGTAATGTTATCATTCTTTTTTTTTTTTTTTTAATGGTGCCTTTTGTGTTCAGTTCAATTTGTTCAATAAAATGTCAGAAATAACTTTTTTAAATAACTGTTTTTTTTTAATTCATCATGCAGTTTGTTGTATTTTAGCAGAATACTGAAAGCAGCAGAAAGGCAGAACTGATATGAAATATCACAATATTCAACAACGTTATTGCATATTGTCCTCATATGGTGCAGGCCGAGGGAAGTGTGAGGGATTCTCACCACGTGTCTGTTTTCGATGTGAAGATTCCCTCCATGAAGGCTTCAGGTGGCATCCACTTCACTGGCAGCATGGCACGCCCACCCTTCCTGTAATAGCTTGCCCTACACACACACACAAACACACACATTTTAGTAAAGCGCTTAATGACTAGCCATGTGGCTAATGATAGTATTAAAAGGGACAGTTTGTAGTGTTATTTATTGTTTAGAGTGTGAGCTGCAGTGTTGGAGATAACAGCTGTAGAGCTGTCTGCCTTCTCTCTAATATAATGAAACTCGATGCTCAAAGCACCAAAACATACTTTTGAAAAACTCAACAGCAACATCTCTTTGCAGAAACCATGACACGCCTGCGGTGCGTTCAGGCTCCGACGTGCTGCAGAGCGTCTGCTCTGCGTCCGCTCTGCTCCGCTAAAAATACGTGCTGAGTCTATTTTTGATGGAAGCAGCACAGAGCAGATCGAGCAGACAGCATGTGGGACACAGAACAAGCATAGTGCATCCGGTCGATTTTCAAAATAAAACACCACGTGCAGTTAACTACGTAGCCTACTTATGCATGGTAGAAGCACAACAATCAAGAGAAAACCAGAGAAAAATGACCAAATCAAGAGCAAGTCAACATCAGACAGGCAAAGTAAACTTTTGTTTGTTTGTTGTTCTCTTTGTACGCTTGCTGATTGCGCTCGCGAGCACTCTGCTTCTGAAACGCTCCCGGTGCACCATGACGCCGTGAGGAGGACGGAGCAGACGTGCCCAGTGGAATCTCTGGGTTACTCAAGATAATCTGAACTACACCGGCCAACCGTATCACCAGAAGGAAGCGTTCAGCTTGAGAGTTTTTACTGGTTTAAATCAGCGGGTCAGTTTGTTTTCGTGAGGAGGAGACCTCTGTGGATAACTCAGCTGCAGGAAAAACATACTGAAAGTCTGCATCTTAAATCATCAGAGGGAGAAAACGGTGAGCACACTTTGCAATAGAGACTCCATGGTCAGCGAAGCCTGTGGGTTTTTTTAAAAACATGAAACTGCTTTATTCAGTGTTTTTACGGGTTAAAATCAGCGGGTCAGTTTGTTTTCGTGAGGAGACCTCTGTGGATAATTCAGCTGCAGGAAAAAATCCTGAACGATGAACACTGAAGGAATGCAAACCAGGAGAAACTGACGGCAGTAACTGGCATTTGATATTGTTTTGATTGTGAAACCACTTGTGGCAGAATATTACATATTGTAAAAAACAAAAAAAACAAAAAACAAAAACATGTTTGGTCCAGTGAAAAAAAGACGGGCAGTTTTGCAGAATGGGTCCATTACTCCCGTTCTGTGACTTTAATGCGAGAGGCATTTGGTAAATTATAAAAAATAAAAATAGATCTTACCAATTATTTTGAGATTTTACACTGCAACATCAGAAAGAAACAATTCATAAAATCCTACTTTCCAAGTCTTAGCATTTTAATACTTATTAAGGCCTTATTTTTAGATGAATGAATTCAATGCCTTTTAAGACTTTTTAAGGATCCGCGGAAACCCTGATCTTGAGTAACCGGGTACCACAAGCTGAGTGCCGCCTAGTTCCATTATCAGACAGACATCTCTACATCTCCGACTATCAGCAACTCACACCAAAACAATCCAGACAGATAAATAGCACGACAGGTAAGAGGAAAAATATGTATTTTTGATTTTGATTTTGAACTGTTTAAAGTTTTTTTTTTGCCACTAATAATTAAAAAGGGAACCGTAAAATGAAAACCAGCATTTGTAGTTTGCAGCACCATCACCATGGTAACACCACTGCCCTCAAACGCAGAAGGTAAAAATGAATTCACTGCTTGTCAGCGGCTGTATCAGCCTCTGATCCAATCGCAGTCTCTGCAACACGCGGCTGTGAGAGACCCTCTAACAACTGCTTATCTCCCCGAGAGGGAAGAGCGGGATTTTTCACCAGGCCGAAACCCCGTCTGAGCCGCGTTACGCTGCGTTACGCTCGCCGTTGGTGGAGAAATGATCTGATGTGTGCTCTATCTGATAGCTGGTGCTGATGGAGGTCAGCGGCTGCATCATCTCGCCCTGCTCCAGACACACACAGCCAGGACAGACGGGAGCCGGGCGCCGCTCGGCTCCACATCCATCCAGGTGTCCACGCTGAAAAATGGACACGTATCAACATCTGAGTTAAGTGTTTGGCTGGGGAAATCATAATTTGGCATCGTTTGCTGCTGCAGAGGAGTAAATCTGTTTGTCCCAAGCGATTTTGTCATAAAAATGACACTTTTTTCCCCCCCCAAGCAGTTGTTTGTAAACATGGCAACTGCTTCATAGTAAATATGACTGTAATAGCCTATAGACACAGATTTGTGACTGGAAGGTTGCCAGATCAAATCCCAGGGTCTTTTGTGGAAGTAAAGGAGAAGCAGTAACAGTCTCTTTCTCTCCGACAAGTGAAGCACCAAGTGCTGCACAGGAAAGGACTGCAATTACAGCGGGCAGCTCCCAGGTGTGAACGTGAGGCAGGATGAGGACAAAAAGAGCATTCTGCTCAGTTGGCATTCCCTGGACAAATAAATAAAGAAAATACAGAAAAGAAAACAATGGCAAACACATCAAAAACAGGGTGGCAAAGAATGAAACAGCTTGGATAAAATACAGGACAACAGGCAAAAAAAAACGATTTGGCAGTCTGAGCTCCTCAGATACGCCTTCCAAAGCCGATGGGCTCGGGCTGCATGACCCATCACATTTTGTCTTTAGTTTAGGAGGATTTCAAGCTGATTTTCAAGCTGTGCTCTTGCTCCCCAGGGGCAGAAATGTCTGAACTACTGTTAAAAGCCAGAGCTACTCATGCCTTAGAAGTAATCTGTAAAATAATATGCAACTAGTGCCAGGAAGCTAAAAACAGGGTTCCAAAACCTTCTTAAACATCAAATTCAAAGACTTTTCAAAGACTTCCCAAGATCAATTCCATCAAATTCAAGGACCCAGCACAGCATATTTTGAGACATGGATCTGGGTTAATTGCTGGTACAACACTGAGAATTTTTATAATGAGAACTAGCAGCGTTACAGAAGCTCACAGACAACAATTAAAAAGAGTGAGAGGCTTGAATGTGTGTTTACGTTTTCCAGGCAGAGCTGAAGTTTGCTTAACGTGAGCTTTCTCGCCGCTGTTTCAGCTAGGGACGCACCGATCTGACTTGTTCAGTTCCGATACTGATCCCTGGGTTTTGGGTATCAGCCGATACTGAGTACTGATCCGATACTTAACGAGTGACCCTGTTACCGAGGGCAACACATGGTGTGGTTAGGAAAAATCACTTTTTCATAATCATGGAGATGAAGATAGGAATCTTTGAAAACACTGGATCTTCAGCATTCAGTATCTTTGAACCAACTGTATGTTGTCCAAAATATGACTTATTACAAAGCATCAATTAAGTCAGACAATTATATACGTCGTAAATATAAGAGACAGTTGTGATCAAAACATCTGTAATAAGTTTCTGTTCTGTCTATATGGACATGCAAGTAATCACCAAAAATAGAAATTCCTACGATTTCGAAGACACCTGAATGCATCTCGAATAGAGCACACATGGTATCACTAGAAAGTACAAATTCCCACCTTTCTAATGACACCTGAACGCCCCTCACATCCACAACACATACAGCACTATTTGCGGTGAATCGAAAGATCAAACTTCACATTTTACCGTCAAAGTGACATAAATCTGTGTTCTTGTCAGAATATTTCACCAAGACTTCTGTTATTTTCACCTAAAAGGGCAGATTTAGTTTCTTACATGACTCAGAAGAAATATTTCCACACTGTAGCATCTTTATTTATCTCCCAGCACTGCTTCACTAGAAGTGAATTGAATAGATCGGCCCCATTGTCAATGTGTCAGTATCGACCCGATATTCAATATTAACATCAGATCTGTGCATCCCTAGTTTAACCTGCAGTATTCGACTTAAATCACTCATGCACGTAACCGTCGCACTTCTTCGAGGCAGGTGACACGTGAAGAAATGATGCAACTGACAGCAGAACGTAGCCTATTTACCAACGTTAAGTTAAAAAAAAAGAATATCAAAAGAAATATTCTTGCACAAAATATATAAATCCAATCACTTTCAATGGCCCATGTCTATTTATGTCTATTTCCAAAAACTTTCAAGGCCTTGACTTTCAAGGATTTCAAGGAGCCGTGGGAATCATGTAAAACAAAAGTTTGACTGAACCAGGTGAGGAAAGTCAACATCATTTAAAGACTAAACTAATAAAAACTAATTTATTTTGCCATGTTTGTTACTTGCTTAAACCAGCTTTTTGGTGTGATATCTACCAGAGATGTCCTCTCTTGTCGATTAGTCGACAAATCTGTCGTTTTGGTCTTAATCCACGAAGATTTATTCAGACGATTACAGGGTTGTGTGATTGGACGAATATATCGGATACCGCTGGTGATACAACGGCAGTTGCTCTTTATTCAGACGATAGTTATTTTATTTTGCTAATTTCATGATCTGCCTCGAGAGCCGCTGCTCTGCGGCAGCACCTGTGTCTGCAGGTGATCCATGCAGCACCTGTGTGCACCTGTCTGCAGGTGATCCACGCAGCACCTGTGTGCACCTGTCTGCAGGTGATCCACGCAGCAACAGGGAGAGAGAGGGAAGAGTCTGCACAGTTTGGGTGAGTTTTATGAGTTTGAATGACGTGTGTTTTACGATGAGTTAACAAGGCAATTAAAGTAACTTTGTTCGGTGAAAGAGAGAAAAATGAATTTAGGAGGTGCACGGTTGCATTTCTCTGTTTAATAAGTAAGATAAATGTAACAATACATTCAGCTTTGACAGTTTGTGAGTGGAAATCCTCACTGGAAGAGCTGAGCAGCGTATTCTGTCATCCTATCCACCATTAACAAAAAAGAAAAGAAAAACGTCTCTGCCGGAGGAGCTGAGACAGCGGCTGGTGAACCTGTGGGGGCGAGAATATACTGGTTGGAAAATTTTAGCATATTGCCCAACCCTGGTCGATTACCCATTATTATGCTTTTTTCATGCTGAATGACTTATTTCCAAAAAACTTATGAGCACATCTGGTAAACACAAGATTTAAAGTGGTGCATGATTCTTTGTGGAAAATCTCAGTTTGACCGATGTGTCGATTAAATCAACTGATCGATGAGTCGTATCTATTCGTATGAGTGTTAGTCGACTAAGAATGTCTTTAGTTGAGTACCACCATAATATTTACTATCATGCAAATCCAGGTTTAAAGGTTATAACGGAGAACAACTGCATGCACAGTATCGACTCCAGTAACACGAGCCAGCGCTGCTCATTTAGTTTGGTAGCAGCCGTGTCTTCAGGGGAGACGCGAGCAGAGATGAATATCGATGATATGTTGTCAGATAATATGGTTAAAAGGGAAATACATACTTAGCAAACTATTGGCATAAGAAGTTAGCCCTGAAGAAAACTGCACATAATCAATGAAGCAGAAAAAAGCAATCACTTGTTGAATAAGTATACTTGACAGATTAACTAAGAACCACAGTCACACAAATGCCCCGCCCACTGCTTAAAACAATCAATTTACCGTCTCCATTTTTAGACCGACAATTACAGGATTCAATCCTGCCACCATCTTCTCTAGTGTGCCTCCTGACCAGCATCCCTCTCATTTCCTCATCCCTCCTGTCTATCCCAATGAAGAAAATAGTGTGGCAGTGGACTGATGCTGCCATTAGATCAAACAGCTATGGCAGTGGGCGCTCAGTGGACACGAGCACGGCCGTTTGTAATGTGTGCCCGTTTGTGCAGCTCAAAAATCTGAAAAAGTAACTTTTTCTGGCTCGGTCCAGAGATGTTCTGTACCAGATTTGGTGATTATTGCTCAAAACTTGGAGAAGTAGCGAAATAAACAGATTTGGACAAAATTCAAAAAGGCGGAAAATGGATCTAGATGCAAATGGGCGTGGCTTATATGGGAAGATTCAACAGATACAATTTAGTTTCTGAGACTTGCAGTTCAAAGTTCGTTGTTACAGTGCCACTATCTGCCCAAATGCACACCAAATTCAACACGGTTCTCGAGATGTGTGAAGGACAGACACACACACATTAGGGATGCCGGTGAGGACATTTCCCCACCGGTTAATAAACGCGTGACGACCGTAAACACACCACAGACGGGCGTGCCTCTCCATCGAGCTTCTGCTGCACGGCATGTTTTGGCAGCCGCCAGGCGAGGCAACCACAGACTGTATATTAATATATAAATATGATGTTACAGCAGACTACAGTTATATGCACAGAGACAATTGGTAGAGATGTAACGATGCATCGATCTGGATCGATATATCGATTAAATGATCGATGATCCAATATCATCGATGCAAAGTGAAAATATCCACACATACCATCATCTTTAAGATGCACCTTTATTTTGAAATTCCCACTTTATATTTATTCTTTTCATTTAAAATAATAGTTTGTTTTTCATTTAAATGTCTGGAAGAGCTCAGTAATAAAACGGTTAAATCATATTTCAGTTGTTTTTTGTGAGTAGATTTAAATGTAACTGATTGTGTTAAATGTCATGATATCGTCTCGTATCGATCGCAGGCCCCTGAATTAAATCAAATCAAAATTGTATTGTGGCAGACTTTGTGATATCAGCAAATATTGCATCGATATTTGCTGATATCAGAAGAATTGATGTAATATTGTATCGTGATGAAACTTGTGATTTACACGTCTTCTCGGCGCGGAGCTCCGTGGTCGACTGTTGATCTGGTATCTGGAATATTTTCTCTGTGAGTGAATCTGGCAAGAAAACACACTGATAATCTATTATAAACGATAGAGATATATGATGTAAATGATCCGATTCTTCACTTTTACTTTGACACTAACTCCTCCACCATCGTCTTGTCGTGAAAGTGAAAGTTGAATCGGACTCCTCGGTGCTGCTGCTGCTGCACGGAGCGGAGCAGACACAAAGTGGGCGCTGATACGCAAAAATAAACAAAATTGGTTTCATCTCTATTAAAAAAGCAAGCGGTGGGCAAGTAAGGTAATCGTTGTACGCCCAACACCGGTAACACCGACTGCCGCTGCAAGCCTCAACAGACAGAGATTCTTTGCTTTATAGTTGATGAAAAAGCTGATTTCAGTGAAAAGGAGTTTACAAACATTCTTTGTTGTAATATATTTACAGCGGTCACCTTTTCTGACCTCTGAAAGTGAAACACATCTTTACAAACAGATGACCAGAACACATTCAACTTTTGTGTATTGCTATTCAGTCCGTTATCTGCCCATTTAGAAAATGCTGGAATATTTTGAAAAGATGGAGGGATGGTAAACTGTAGAGCATAAGACTGATAATCCCCCTATCAGTGGATCGACCTCTTTCTTTTTTAGCACGGGGTTTATGGACACATTTATTACTGCTGCTAACACCACCAACACAGACTGAAAGCTGAGCTGCAGATTAGGGAGGCTTAAATACAGTCCCAGGAAATCTACAGCACAAATGGAGGTCTTTTATATGTGTGTGTTTTTTTCTTGTGTGAGCAGTTCGGTGTGCAGAAGGGACGCTGCAAGATAGAGAAGCATTAGAGGCAAAAACAGTAAGAGACAGAGGCGCTGAGCAGACTGTGTTGAATGGAGAGTAAGATAGAAGAACATGCTCCTGAGGACACAATGTGGAGTTCAATGTCTTTGTTCTGCCTGTGTGTGTTACTGTGTGTGCGTGTGTGTGTGCACCAGGCTGACGTTAATAAATACAACCTAAAGCCTCGCTACACACCATTGTGTTAGTTCCTGTGAGAATATGGTCATTTAAGGCAAAATACCAATTCTTTTCTGAACGCACAGTGAATCTCTCTCCGTAGCGGCGGCTGTTTACCTCCGGATGATTACTGACTGGCAGCTTTTGTTTACCCAGCTTTTTGTTTGCCACCACACCGCCGATGTGCAGGCATGCGTGCGAGAGGAAGTCCATGTAATACCACGTGCAAGTCCGCCTGTGGCGCTGCTCTCCAAATATAAAAAGCTGACATTAAGCCTCGTCCTGGTGCCTCGCTGTGACGCCCGTCCCCTGCGACGGCCTCAAAAAAACTCCAGTGTCCCTCGTCACATAGCAGGAGGGCCACATCATGAAACAGCAAAAATAACATGCCAGCGGCGTCGTGCAGACAACAACCACCCCTCCCTCTCAGAATAATAACAGTGATGATAAAAAAGAAATGTCCCGGCACCACAGCTCTGGGCTGAGACAAAACAGAGGCACCTGAACAACTGACATCAGCAATTAAATCAATCGCTCCTAATGCGGCTCCCCAGGGGTGTTGTGCAACAGTCTTTTCCGGATGCGGCGAGAGTGACTTTGCTCTCGTGTGACTTTCCATGGGATGATTCGAAAGTGCTGCGTTGATATAGCTGAATGTTGTGACATATTTCCCCTGATCTCGTGTCTTAGCAGATGAAAGGCTTGGGAGATTTCCCTGCTGGATTGTGCATTCATTTAAACGCTGTCACGTGAAATTGTGGTAGCTATATTAAAAAGTCTGAGCTAAGAATAATGAGACGCCGTTGGGGCTACAGATGAGCTGATGTAGATTAAAAGAAGGCATCAGTGTGACAGTGTGATGGAGAACGAAAACACTTTCACAGCTGCTCTTCAACATTTAGCAGTTTAAAAGTCTTCATGAGAAGTACAGAGCTGCACTGACACAGTACATCTTTCTTTCTTTCTTTCTTTCTTTCTTTCTTTCTTTCATATTGTATGTTATATATCCATGTTAAGGATGTTAATAATTAACCGTTAAGCAACAACAAGAATTTTGAGTTTGACTGATTAATCAGTTAAACAGTTAAAAACAATATTATTGACAGATTTGCACACTTCTGTAATTAATTATGTTTGTATGATTTTTGTTTAGTTTCTAATTAAGTTTCTATTTTACTGAGAATGTTGTGCTGGGGGGGGGGGCTGTATAACCTTTTTTCAAGTCGTGTTTAAAGCTCTTGTTCTGTTGTGGTGAGCGACTGCTGTGACAGTGGAGAGCTGTGTGACACATGGTGCCAATATATCGATGAGGACCGGCGGGTTAAATCAGCCGTCCTGCAGACACACAGCTGACACCCTCGCAGGTGGATGTGGTGGAGACGGGCTCCGACATGTATTCCACACACGCAGCCATTCACTGGCTGCGTGTGACAATGCACTGAACATCATGGCTGCACGACCAGTATGGGAATAAACCTTTTATCCTAGCTTTATTCATTCTTTTTTATCAGCATTTGAATGTTGGTCATTTTCATTAAAAAAGACAAAATTTCGGGCAAAAAACTGAGAAAACAGTAATTTCTATCATATTTGCCCACGTCTTATTTGCCTCAATATAAAAGGTTATCTGTCGACCTCTGCCACTGTAGGTTCGCTAATGTTATATGGATGAGAAATCCCGGGAAAAAAATAGTTATTTTAGAGCTCTAGTCACCCAGCCCGACATTCACTCAGATCCACCCCAGGGAAGGAGCCCCTCGCTCAGGTAAACACCAGCCTCTCTAACCCAGGAGAGGCTGCCAATATCCTGGTAAACTTCATATTCATGCTCTCCTCCACAATCAAGATGACCGGCATTTTTTTTCTTTC
>JAOVVB010023348.1:0-15997 GCA_028570985.1 Heterobranchus longifilis | reverse complement strand
TTTGTTGTATTTTAGCTACTGAGAGCAACAATTGGTTTATTTATCACAAGTAATATCGTCATTATCTCGATATTCAACCTTATCGCATATTTTCCTCATATCATGTAGCCCTATTCCCACGTGAACTTTTTTTTTTAAACCTGCCATTACTTGTGACAACTGTTGCACAGACACAATCTAGGCTATAGGTTTTTACAAGGTAAATGTATTTTATTCACATTTAAAACTATAATATGCACAAAAGCAACATGTGTTCTACATTTTTTGTGAGTAATAGACTAGGGATGGGACAATAGTGGATTTTTATCGTGGATCGCGATAAAAAACACACAATAAGTTGATTGTAGGGTGAATTTCCATTATTGGGATAATCGTGAATATTGCGAATATCCTCACGAATTGACTGCAATTTACTAGTGACCTATCTGCGATGCAATAAAAATATTTGTTTCTTTAAAAAAGTTGTTCGAAAAAAAAGTTGTAATATTTCGATAAAAAGTTGTTTGTTTTGAGAAAAAAGTCACAACGAATAAAAATGTAAGGTAAAGTTATTCCAGTGTGTTTTAATGCCGTTTTTAAGCGTTTTAAGCATAGTTTGTTGATTATCGGGATGATTATCGGGATAATATCGTGAATCGCAATTATTTTGGCCAGGATAATCATGACATGAAACTTTCATATTGCCCCATGCCTATAACAGGCACATTTCCTAATCTCTGGGATGGAGTTACCAGAATAGCAGCACAGACTGAGTCTGCAGGAAGTAAGACTGATGTCACTTTGCATGCAGACTCATCATCACCTCCTAACCTCTGACCTAAAGCCACTGAATGATGAATGATGGCAATATATCCCTGCATGAGTGATGGAAATAGGGAAGTCACAGAGGCCTGCTGCTGAGATCCCCTGTCTGCCAATCAGCAGTCAAGGCACTTTTACCAGCAGTAGTCCTGCTCCACTCACTAATACTGGATATATTGATATTAATCTGTTTATTCTAGCAATTTAGCTTTAAATTTCACATTTTAAAAAACGACAGAAATCAGCCGATCTTTCACTCAGTCTTGAAATGCTCACCGTCCGCCCATTAAGCTTCGTTGCATTGCACCAGACAGAGCTGAAGTTTTGGCTCAATTTAAACAACAAATCTTCAGTAACATTGGTCTTACCTGGCTTGGCCGGCTTTGGGGGAGGCTTCGACATTTGCGAGGCTCAGAGATCAAAATAAAACGAAACCCGCTGCGTGTTATTTCAGTCACAAACGACGCAGGAGTGTGAACACTTTGCTATCACTGCCAATGAGGAAGTGCAAGCTGCACTACAGGCTAGGCGGAAAAGTTCAGCTGCGCATGCGCAAATCTTTAACGCATTGAAAGATGGATATTTTACTTCATTAAAATATTATATTATATCTTACTTGTATTGTATATTTTTATTATGCTTTATAAAAAACATATACATATATTACTTTACATAAGTTATTGATTTGATTGATTGAAATGTTTATTTTGAACATGTAAAGAACAATAAAGGAGTAGAAAGAAGTATAAACTTATTTAACTTCCCTTTTCCCAGAATGTTTTACTTATATATACATCCATTCAATACATGTATACATTTGTAACATAATAACATATTTTCTGTATGTAAACCATGTAAACCCTGAATAATGTTTTTTTAAATATTACTTTATGTTATTATTTATCAAAATGTATTCATTTATTCTTTAAAACATGTATTTTAACATATTCTAATTTGCATAGCCTAACTTTAAAAAAATGTTTTGATGGTTTTTATATTACTTTCTTACCATTCTATTTCTATTTTTTATTCATAAGCATTTTTATATTTTTTCTGTAAACTCTGTACAATGTATTTTATTATTATTTTTAAATATAAATGTAGCTTTATCTTATCATTGATCAAGATTTAGCCTATGCATTCATTTCTATTACAATTTTTATTTTGTTGTGTTTTATGTTTTAATGTTTTTCATTTTCTTATTAATTATCTAATCATTAATCAAGATGTATTCATTCATTTATATTGCATTTTTTTATGTGTTTGATGTCAACTCTGTACAACGTATTTCATTTTATTTTTGTATTTTATTGTACTTTACATTTGTATATTACTTTTATATTACTTTATTTATTTGTATTCATTTATTTCTATTACTTTTATAATTGTAGGGCTATACATAAATTACTTTACATAATTTTCTTTAATGCCTTGACAATGTTTTTTGTATGTGAACCCTGGACTTTCTGCACAATGTATTTCATTTACGTGCATTTATTTTATTTTAACTTTTAGCACGTGTTCATCCACAGAACTGTGACGTAGCAGCTCCATCAGCCAATCACGAGCGTCCAATAGCGGAAAAGCGACGTGAGGAGCCACACACTTGCTTGTGTGCAGCCTGTCTGAACATGAGCTGTTAATTACTTTTCTTTTACCAGTTAGTAAAAGTTTGCAGTGAGCAGAAGCAGCTGACATGAAGACGCTAGTTGTAGGAGTTGGCGGGTAAGTAAGTCATGCCGACTGTAAACAATGTGTTGCTGCTGTGTTGACCTCCTTGCAAAACCTTTGATTAGGCTGTCCTCCTTTTACATCCAAATAACCTGCTGGACTTAAGATAGCATTGTGCATGCTTAATTGTTTCACACCGCAAGAAATATAGAGCGCAAACACAGTGTTTTCTTTCTTTTTTTTAACCTAATACTTTTCATTTAGCCTTTACTCATGCAGTTTCAGATTGCGATTGATTGATTCTGGGAATCTTGGTGGTGCATTGTGTAGGCCTCAGTGGGAAATACATGGAGACAAGACAAAAGTAGATGGGCACCAGGAAATGCATCAGCCTGCTTTTATTAAATTACATGGCTACATTGGCTGCATGCAGTGGGAGCAGCAGGGACACAATCAGATCAATACAGCATGTGACAGCCATGTGGCAGATAAGACTAATAAGAGATGTTTACTTTGCAGAGAAAAGGTCAGACATGTGTAACAGAGTCCTGAGAGTCAAAAAGAGAAATCAAATTGTCCAGCTTTTTGTTTATTCTGACACTCACTGTACAGATGTGCAGGGAAGTGGAAAAGAAGGGGTTTTAAAAAGCCTGAAATTATAACTTTGCATTCATTGTTTACAAATGCATAAATTCAGTAGATGTGGCGCACAGTACATTTTAAAAATGTTCCTAATGTTAAATTCAGTGTTTGCTCATGCACACCCTGCAGACAGGTGTGTAGAAAAATGAAAGGATGCCTGATGAAGGTTTATTACCAAAATGTTGCATTTTCAATAGATTTAGCGCCAAGTGTGCAGGATTTCCTAATGTGACTCGTGTTCAAATAATAACTTACCAGGTTGAAAGTATTTCACTCGTCTCTCTGCCTAAAAGTGTGTTGCACCTCTGACCACACGCACAGTGATGTCACAGAGTACTGACACAGCCTGACTGATTTTTGAGGCTGATACGATATTGACATTTGAGATAACTTAGAAACCATTACATTTGTTTTTAACCAAAATATGTATGAGTGTTATAGGGCTGAGCAATATGGCCAAAATCTTTTATCCCAATATAGGTGTATATATAGTTATCTCCATCAAGGAAGTCGCAGATTTCAGTTAGTCTACTGTTTTGAAGCAGGTGGGTAAAATAAGTATTTTAAAATATTTAATATATAATGTATATTTCAATGTCATTGAAAGTGCAGCTTTAAAATGTTCTTAGAGATATGCACTGTTTTTCTTTCAGGATGACCAATGGAGGAAAATCTACTCTTTGTCAGAGTCTACACCAGCAGATACCCAACAGCTGTCTCATTGCACAGGATTCATATTTTAAGGTAGAGATGTCTTTAAATCATATCACTGCTTTTTACACTTTTACAGTTAGAGCTTGAGTGATCGCAGTGGATGCTGTTTTTCTTCAGGATGATTCTGTGGTACCAGTGGACAGCAATGGGTTTAAGCAATATGACAGTAAGGACATTTAATTTAATTGTTTGTTCAAGATATCAAGACGTTTTCCGGTGCAGCTGTAGTCCGTCTTTTCATAGATTTATGGGTGGATGCAAGGGAATAGCTACCATTAAGGATGCTGCGGTCATGTTTTTTGTGTTTTCTCTGGGAATTTAGGAGTTTTAGCTATCTGAGGAGGTTGTAAAAATGTGCAAATGGTGGGTATGTAAACAGGTATTTCCAATATATTTGAAATTGAATAATATTAGGTCAACAAAGAAAGAAAAAGTGCAACATTTCATTGTAAGATTTCTACACCAAATTTGAAAAAAGGTCTTTGAAACAGCATGTAGGAAATAAAATAAAAATGTGAATGTGAACTGAATAAATAAAACAAAATATCCTAATAATTAAAAAAAAAAACCTTTTTTTGGGTTACAAGTATTTGTATTGTATCCAATGATTCTTTATTTTATTTTTATTTAAAAAAAAAATAATAGGCCTAATAATAAAATGTCTTAAAATAGTGAAAAATCTTCATTACAGTTTCCCATTAAAATGTTATAAAAACAGAGAAATGCATATACATTCTCAAATCTGAGAAGCTGGAATTAGAGAATTACTGGCATTTACTGATAAATTACTTTACTAATTTAATTTAATGTATTAATAATACATGCACTTTTCTGACTGGGCAAAGAAAATCCTTCTCATTACTGTCGAAGTGCTCGATGCTCTCCACATGGACACGATGATGAGCGAGGTCGACTCGTGGCGAGGAGATCCGGAGTCGTTCCTGAGGCAACGAGGCCTGAACCCGGAGCATGCGGCGCCATCAGCAGAGGAGGTGTATGTGCTGATTGTGGAGGGCTTCCTCATTTTCAACCACAGGTACACGAGGGAGGCTTCAGTGAAGTTACTGTGTTTATTTCACTTATAATTTACACTTTATTTTACCAGCCTATAATTTCCTAGAAAGTGCCTAAGAAAGAACTGTGTATACTCATTTTAAAGATTAATTAATGAATCAAATGAATTCTAATTGCTAATCAGCTTAATATTGAAAATGTGTTTGTCTCTAGGAAATTATTGAGGTTTAATTGTAGCATTTATTTCAAGGAGGTTCCTCTGGAAATCAACAACACAAACTCAACACTTATCTTAACTAAAATGAACAATGTTTCTCTAACTAACTGATATTTTGTTTGTGTGTTTTGCCTTTCCAGGCCTCTGAATGAGCTATTTTATAAAAGATATTTCATGGAAATCCCTTATGATGTCTGCAAGAAGAGACGAAGGTATCAGATTTTTATAATCGATATGCTATCTTTTCTGTTTTACCTTTTTTTAATGGATTTTGTTTCCATTTAATTCCCATGTTTTATGTTTCAGTAAACAAAAAGCAGAGAGAGAGTTTTCGTCTTGATGTTTTTACCTCTGTTGCTGTCTTTGATTGACAGTTCGAGGGTGTACACGCCTCCTGATCCTCCTGGATACTTTGACGGACACGTGTGGCCAATGTACCTGAAAAACCGGCAGGAGATGGAGAGCACGGTGTCTGGAATTGGTGAGTGTCCAGTCAAAGATGCCACAAGTACAGTATGTGATGCTGATGGGATATAAAGCTGTGATACTCATGTAATTTATTCATTTATATATATATATTTTTGACCCAGTGTTTATTTTTTTATTTACCCCCTTGTCTTTTCTGTTTAATTTGTAATATTATTTTTCATGATAAAATATATAAACATGCTCCAAATATGAACATCATGTGTAAGTAAATGTACATTTCTATTAATGTCTGCACTCCTGCAATGAAGTATATATATATATATTAAATGTGATTATGTGATTTATGTGGTTGAGACCTCAAAGATGATACGTAATGAAACTATTGTCACTGTAGCAGGTTTACTCGTATTAAATAATACAATAAATGACATCTATCTGTTTTTTTTTTTCAGTATTTCTGGATGGACTGAAGCCAAAGGAAGAGCTGCTGGCTGCTGTGTGTAACGATGTTCATCAGGAAATAGAAAGGCTCAGGGGTAAGTTGCAAACTTGTCATGAGACAATCAAGCAGTTTTCTACCAAATCTGTGTTTTTCTTTGCCAGTTTGAATTCAAAAGTATGAATATTGATGTGATTATAGAGAGAGAGGCTTAAACTTGGACTCAAGCCATATTCGCACGGGACTAGTATTACCTCGGGACCTCTAGTAATTTGTAATAATTGCGGAGGTTGTCTGTGATCTTAATCCCATGCTAATCTGCCATGTCCATAATTTGTCAAGTATGAGAAAAATCCTTCTGCACACTTGGCCAAAACGTCTGAATAAATTCACTTCTATATTACAAAGCCGTGGACAGTGTGCAGGACCTCTCCTTTTTATTCCATAATTTGTCAAGTAAAAATGCCACCTCACATTACCTATAAAAATAAAATCAAGGGGCTGGAGCTCAGATGAGACCTGCTGTTTCTGCTGCTTGTTGTTCCAGTGACATTTAATGTCCTCAACAACCTCTGTCATCTCATTTAGCCATTTGTTAGCAACCGCCTTTTTTAAAACAAATAAAAGCTCCCAAATTCACCAGCTGGGTATTTACCGACATATTTTATATCATAGAACAAAACGTTACAGTCTCTGAAGCTTTGGTCCAATTCAGGCACTTCCTGCTACCATTATAAAATAAACAAAATATAAATAACCTTGACATCATATCTGGGGGATAATGTCAGTAAATTCAAGTAAAATACAGACTTAGACTTAATTTATAAATGGCATGAGGTCCCCATGTAATACTAATCCTGTGCAAATAAGTCTTCAAGACTTAAAAGTTAGTTTACTTAAAATACTGTATATTAAAGAAAAAACTACTCATTTTATTTTGTGCATTTTGTTTGCAGAGAAAGACTGAAATAGTCTGAGTTTTATTTGTCTGCCTTTTGGGGATGAAGTGCTGCTCCCATGGATCTCAGGAAAGTAATTTTTTGGACTCAACCAAGTGTTAATGTCTATGTTATACCTATAATAGTTAATATTGCTAAAAAGAGTAACTAACTGGAAGAAATAGTTCAGCTGGAGACTGGACAGAAACTTACCTGATGACTTTGCAGTAATGGACTATTCTAAAGTTAGGATGAACTCTGGGAAACCTAAATATGTCTTTATGAAGTTGATGCTGAATATAGTCGGCATACAGTCAACTGATGTGATATAATATTTAATCTCTCACTGCGTAGTTTTTAAAATAATTTATGGAGGATTTTTAACCATCTACATGCATATACATAACCGTAATTCATGATGTAACTCCAGATAACTAAATACATAAAGTGTGCTAAAGACCAGTTTTAAAGACTTTCTCACTCATGTTTGAATATTACAAATATTAAACAATGATCATTCAATGCTGTGGTTTGGTGACCATCATTTTTTGTTTTATATGATTTGTCAAAGACTACGACTGCAGATTTATATCATTGTTGGTTTGTCTCCACCTGGTGGTTCAGTCTGATACACTGGAGACGGACTTTCTTTTCTTCTATTCTCTGCACAATCCATGACCTGAATACAAATCTGTATTCAACTCTCATCATCAGTACATACTGAGGCAAGACGTCACAGCAGAAAGTTCCATTTTAAAGACGTTAAAGAGCAACTGGCATGTTGATTTTTGAAAAACTAAATTTATACTTAACCTTTCCTGAAAATGATCATTTGATAAGTTAATGCAGGATTTTTATTTTGTTTTACAAAACACAAGGGCAGAAATTCAGAGAGAAAGGTAGCTGTTTGAGCAATGCTCCTAAAACATCATATACACGTCGTAACGTAACAGAAGGGAGTCGTTGTCTCTGCCTCAGCACAACGTGTAGTCGTAGGTGGTAGTGAGTTTGAGCGGTTGTAGTTTAGTGAATCTGGCTTTTTTTTCAATAGTTTTACTTTGTATTTTACCATTTTTCATCATGGTGAATTATTGTATTTGTGCAGGATGCACAAAATCCAGCCTGCAGTGGAGTACATAGGAAAAGGACTGGAGTTAGCTTTTTGTGCAGATGAAAAACACGGTCATGTGCTGTGATACATTCACATTATACATCATTTTCCTACACATTTTAATTGGCTGGAGGTCTCTAACCTGCAAGTTTATCTTTAACACGTATGTTGAACCAGTCGTTTTTTGTTTATTATCATGAAACCAATCAGGACTCTAATTTCTGTGCAATTAGTGTCTAATCTAGGTGCATGTTTTTTGGGGGATGTGAGAGGAAACCAGAGAAAGAAACATATTGACCCTCCATCCCCAACAAACGCCCTCTGTGCAGCGTTTACCCCGTCACCTCCGAGTGTCCGTTAAGCACACAGCAGAGACCCCAAAAACAACCAGTACTCTACTGGAATAACATTTCATGGCCTCAGATTTTCTGTGCATCAGGTAGTTTGGGGTAATTTGATTAAGACAAACTTTATTTAGGAATATGCACCAACTAAATGATCCATTTTACAAAACAAGGCAAAAACATTAGCTATTAATGCAGGACCTGTTAATGTTGCACTTTATTGGTGCAACATATTCATCAAATTGCCAAACCCAGCTGGCATACAGTTAGTTAATCTCAGACTCTCAGGGCCTCTCTGTAAATGAGGAAGTTTCCCCACTTTACTCAGTTGGTATTCCAGCATTGGTGCAAAAGCTTGACATTATTTTGTATATTTAATGAAAAAAAACTATCTGAAAAAGAACATGTTGCACAATCACCACAGTGACTTGTACCCTGTGGAGGATTTGTGCTGTTTCACACTGGTGCAGCACCTGCACACCATGAGCACATAAGTGGCTGACTAAACGCACATTGCTGCAGATTCCACTGTTGCATCTTGATTTAACTTGGAAATAGAAACAGACACAGCAGCATTTTACTATCAAATGTACCTGAAACCACAAAACCAACCTGAGACAGACGGAAACCCCTGGAGTTATGTTACAGGAGTCTTTGTCAGCAGAACCAGAGCAGAGTCTGTGCACACCTCTGCAAGAAGCTCCCCACCTTTAAAATCCTATAAATAGAAATCCTGCTTTTGTCTCAAGACTGAAACCTGTTTGCCGTGTGGGCCGAGAGCTGCTTTCTTAAATGCTCTTGTCATGTCTAGGAACTTTACTGCAAAACCCTGGGGTTTTGGAAGCTGGGATTGTTTCCCACGACACTAAATTAATAAAATTTTACCAAAAAGTCCGTGCTGTAAGCAGAATATTTGTTTACCTCAGCAGTCAACTTGCCTGACTGGCATGTGCACTAGAGGAGTCATCACATATCAATGTGGACATTCCTCACTTCCCTGTACTGACTATATCCTCTTCTCACTCGACGTATATAAGTCTTCTGCAGCTTCTTTCATAAATCGACACTCTCTAACAGCCTCGTACCTTTTTTAAATGCTGAATTAAGGTGAAAACATGTCCAACACAGGATTTTCAGTATGTGTGTGGTTGTTTTTTGCGTGCTGCTTCTGTTGTAGCAAAGCTCTGCCGATAAAACTCAACCAGGAGGCTGTGAACGACAGACCTGTGATCGGTAAGTGAAATAAAGAGAAGTTTAGGTGAAGCGAAACGTTTGAAGAATAGAACAAATGGCTGTTTCTTTGTAGCTGTATCACTGTTGAATCTTCACAGCTGCTGTGTTTTTGTCCCACAGGTATTTTGACTCAAATAGTTTCAGATGAAGTCATGAAACCCTTCGGGAGGACCTACATACCTTCCTCCTACGTGAAGTTCATTGAGTCTGGGGGCAGCAGAGTGATGCCTATCAGGTGAGTCCTCTAATGTTTATGATGGTGAAAATAAACCATAATGTAACATATTATACATTTAACTAGAGCTTTTCAGTGAGCAGGAAGCAAAAACTGGTAATTAAAATAATCTAATGAAAGATCATTCTACTTAACATTTTTTAATCTGCAGAATACAAATATATACAGGGCTTCTTTAGACAGTAGCACCAGACTAATGTTATTTAATGATGCAGCATGTGTGGAACTGTAAATGACATTATTTGGATGTTGTTAATATTTCTCTCACCTTTGACTTTCATGCAGTCTAAACAGTGATGGTAAGGAAGCATTTTTGTTTTGTTTGTTTTCCACAGATTGACTCTCACTACTGCTGAATATGAAACAATCTTCCTGAAGATAAATGGGTGAGCTATAAATGAGGAACATACAATTACATTTATATCTTCAATAAATACACTGATTGCATTTGTCTTCACTCTGACGGTGTGATGTCTGTTTAGCTTGCTTTTCATCGGGGGAGCAGCAGATTTGGAGACATCAGACTTTGCCAGGGTGGCGAAGATTTTTTACAGACTCGCTCTGATGGTTCGTACAGCACAACGTTATTCTTTCATTGTTTCTCCCTCAGAGGCTGCAACTCTTTCTTTCTTTCTTTCTGCCCTCTCTATCTAACTTATTTTAAATAATACTTTCATGTCCTTTTTGTGTTTATTATCTGTGTTTTGGATCTTTTCAAATGGAGAGAAAACAGTGAATTTACCCAAGTATTGTGCTCGAGGAGCTGCTCTTGCACCAATCCTGAGTATTTTAATTTTGTAGGACATGTTTTTAACCTAACAACATTTAAGTGTGAATGATTAAATGTTTTACTCCACTACATTTAAATAATTGCTACTATTGTAGGGTACTTACTTTCTTAGATTTTGCTGGCAAAGTATACTATGAGCTCATAAAACAGTGAATTTTAAACCAAATGTCAGTATGTGGAATAGTTTAACCATTTATTTTTAATATCATTAATATCAAATATATGATTCCTCAGTGCAAAGCTCCTTTGGATTAAAGTGCAGTTAATATCTTTGTACTTTTACCTAAATAATAGATTTGAATGCAGGGCATTTACTCTTAATGCAAATTTGCTTTTCTGAACAAGATTTCATCCTGCTATTTTTCAGAGTTTCAGTGTTGCTTTATTGTTCCACACAAACATTCTGACTGTGTGTGTTGCAGGCTAATGATAATGGGGATTTCTTCCCCATCTGGGGAACATGTATGGGCATGCAGCTCCTGACTGTGCTGGTGGCCGGAGAAAATCTGCTGGAAAAAACCACCGCTGAGAACATCGCACTGCCCCTCAACCTAACCACAGGTTAGAGCTTACTGATGTATTATGTGTCTTCTTTTTTATAAATATATTTTTACTGTATATAGTTACCCAGTGGTGGAATGTAACAGAGTACATTTACTCAAGTACTGTACTTGAACTTTACTTGAGTATTTTCCCTCCCTGCCACTTTATAATATTCAGGGGGCAGTATTGTACCTTTTACTCCACTACAAATATTTGACAGCTTTAGTTACTTTCTAATTAAGTTTTTTGCATACAAAACATAAAGAACTTGTAAAATATTGTGTAAAATATCTAGGGTTTAATGTAGATTAAACTACCACGACAGCTGAAATAATTAGTCGATTGACAGATCATTGATTGCCAAATATTTTGATCGATTAAGTCATTGGTTCCAGCTTTACAAATGTGAAGATTTGCTATTTTCCTTTTAATTATTATATTTTATTGTTAATAATTTAGAGGGTTTCCTGCATTGAGTACTTTTACTTTAAATACTTTAAGTACTTTTTCCTGATTATACTTACATACTTTTACTTAAGTAACATTTTGAATGTAGGACTTTTACTCGTAATGGAGTATTTTTTACAGTGTGGTATTTACTTTTACTTAAGTAAAGGATCTGACTACTTCCTCCACCACTGTAGTTACCCCAAATGTATTTTACACATTCTGTAGCCTATACTAGTATCGTGTATATCCAGTGACACCACAAACTAAAAACTCCAGAGCTCCTGTAAGGTTTGGCCCAGAGGTCTGGCATGTTATACAGGTGTGGTTGGCACGATGTAGAGAGTATGTAGTGATTTGCACCATTTGATGTAGTTCAGACTGTGTTTTAGCGACATGCTAAAGAAGCACATTTTCAGAAACTAGAAGATGTTATCTTTCAAATGAAGCCTTGCGTACATGCATTTTGGCCTTACAGTTCATCTGATATAAGTTTTTCCATTTGGGTATGCCATAAAGGCGAAAAAAAGAAAAGAAAAATGTGGGTGGTAAAAGGTTAAAGTGCAGCCTCGATTTTGAATGTAAAGAATATGTTCTAAATAGATATAAGATGGACTATTTAATTGTTTGGCAACATTTTCTGTAGGACTGCATGTACTGAGTCGTACCACTTGGTGTCAGTAGAAGCAAGTTACAAATCAGACCGTGTTTTTCATCTTGTAGTAATGTTTGAAACCTTGTATCTTTTAAGTTTGGTTGTTTTTCTAACATGTATTTCTCCCTGCAGAGGCCGGCTCTTGCAGGATGTTTGAGGGTTTCCCCAACAAGCTGATGAAAGCTTTGACCGAAGAACCTCTCACTGGCAATTTTCACCACTATGGAGTTTCAGTGAAGGTACAGTAGATCCCTCTGCTTATCAGTGTCACCGTACTTCCTGTTGGGGTTTTTTTTTTTTGTTATTGTGCTGAGAAATGAAATTAGAGACAATCATCTGATCATTTCAATGTCAAAAAAATAGTTCCCCAGGATTTCTGTCACACAGGGCTGGAACTTTTGACTTGAAAGCACCTTAATGAAACATACAGAACAGACGTAAATAAACATATTAACAATCTGCATTCATTAAGCATTACTTCAAGAGTTTTTCTCCATAAACTGTAAGGTAAATCAAGTCTGGATTACATTCCCAGGGCCCCAAAAACCACAGCAGATTAATTATGTCCTTTTACATTTCATCTGATATAAAGCTTTTTTGGTGCATATTCCTAAATATATTTGTGTTAAATCAAATTACCTCTTAGCACACCCGGGGCCATTCTATATTCAAGCACAATAACACTGTACACAGTGTACAGACATATGGGTATATTTGTCCCCAGCACAATAATCTGTCCATGTAACTAAAATAAACTTCATTGATCCCACACAGAAAAAACAAAGTTTCACAGCATAAAAAGAAAGCACAAGAACACATATTTATTATAATAATGTAACCTTAAAAACATACAATATTGTATACAATGTGGAGCATTAAAATAATAGTAAAAGGTAATACATAAATAATAATTACTAAGTGTAATAAGACGAACACTCTTTCAGACGTTCCAGGAAAATGAGAAGCTGCAGAGTTTCTTCTCCGTGCTTTCTACAAACGTAGCGGAGAATGGAGTGCGCTTTGTCTCAACTATAGAAGGTGACAAGATTATTTTTATATTCATTTAACAAACGTATAATCATTGCTCTGTAACAGAGTTGTAATAATTTTTTTATTTCAGGTAAAAGATATCCCTTCTACGGAGTACAATGGCACCCGGAGGTGAATCGTTTTCAGTGGAACAGAACGCAGAACTATCCTCACTCCGCTCACGCTGTTCAGCTGTCTTCTCTGCTGGCTGAGTTTTTTGTCAATGAAGGTAAGATGACAAAACATTATCAATAATAATGATTATTGATTCTATCGCTACCAACCCGAGTATTGACCAGTGTTGGAAAGAGAGCAGATATTTTATTTTAAGTGTAAACATGCTATAGTAAATTAACTCTGATAGCTGCATATTTAACCAAAAACAACGTACTATCTGAGTTTCATCATGCCAGCGAGTCCTTGCATGTGCAAACATTTTAATTTGATTTGGGAAGTCATATTATTAGTGTTGCCCCCTTGTCAGTGTTATGCACATGGTGGTTTTAAAAAGAGAAAGAATACCTTTTAAATGCATTGTTTATGGAAATGTATAATAACTACATAATTAGTGCAACAATGTGATGCAGTACTTTGATTTGTAGGTATTTATTTCACAGGATTAACAAAAAAAAGACATAAATGTATAAGCATTGTATGCATAAACAGTTTCTTAGTTGATTTTACAGGATGTTTACAATATCACAATATACATTGATATTGCAATATAAAATTATACCATGATAACCATATTTAGACCAAAAGAGATCTTAATTCTGCTGCAGTAGATGCAGAGAAGAGATTAACATGAATAACATTTTTGGGTTTAAAAAAACAAACCAACAGTTAAAAGATACTAATACAAATATTACATGAAACACTCCTGCTCGACCCAGTCCCCCCCACAGAGATGATTCGTCTATTATTCTCTAATCACATGCATCTCACTTCTGCTTGTTTAGGAAGGAGAAGTTTACATCAGTTTGACAATCCTGAGGAAGAGGCCTCGTCACTGATTTACAACGACACGCCTGTCTACGCTGGAAACTTCACAGGATATGAGCAGCTGTATTTCTTCTGAAGTGTCTCCGTCTGTGTGCCACACACATACAGTCTCTGGTACAACACAACATTTTATATACAATCTACAGGGGTTTTAATCATAGCTAGGCCTCTAAACAAATACTTGTATATGCTATTTTTGCTATTAAGGTGCTTATTTGCATAAATAACCTATTTTTGGGGTAATTTTGGAGATGAATACCTTTGTAGTAGAACATCCGGATGCATCTGGAAAGGCAATGTGTGGGTGTGTTTTATTTTTAGGGGGTCATTCTGTCCAGTGCCTTACTGACCATTGAGTAAAGTAATGGTCGTGTATTTAGGAGTTTACCTCAAGGGAGTTTACAAGACCAACATTTGGTGGATATTCAGTACCTTAGGTGGATTACAGATTATTATTTTTTAGACTTTAGAAGCTGTTCTGGAGCTAGATGTAGATGTTCAAATTTTCTTTTTTTGTAAGTTTTTACATGGGCTTCTCTTCAGTGGTGGAGTAAGTATTCAGATCCTTTACTTAAGTAAAAGTACTAACAACACACTGCACTGAAAATGTTACTTTAAGTAAGTATTTTCAGGAAAATGTTCTTAAAGTATTAAAAGTAAAAGTACTCAATGCAGAAAATTGCAGCTTGCCACTTAATTTTCTGTCCATCAACTAATCGACTATTTTGATTATTTCAGCTACTTGTATGTACTGTAGGGTTGGAAATAAACATGTTTGTCCACCTGCCACTGTGGCTGGTGGATTCCAAAATGATCATTGGTTTTATGGATTGTGAGTGAAGCAAATCTAGCAGCCACTTGTATATTTTACCAGCATTTGGCTGGTGGCTGGTCAAAAGATCATATTTTATAAGCTCTCATGTTTTTTATGCAAAAATCCGAATGTGTAAAGTAACTAAGTAACTACTGCTGTCAGATAAATGTAGTGCATTAAAAAGTACAATATTTCCCTCTGAAATGTGGAGTTTAAATATGAAGTAGCAGGAAAAGAAAAGACTTGAGTACAAATTTGAGGTCATCTTACTTTATTTAAGTACAGTACTTGAGTAAATGTACTTAGTTACATTCTATCACTGATTCATGTAACACTTGAGATTGAAAGTTCATTGTTGACCTTGGAAGCAGCAGCTGACCAAACGATCTCACACCACAATGTCTCTTCAGTATTTCCTGATTTAACCTTCAGTCTCAAATAAAGGATTCAAGAACGGATGATGGTAAGGGCCTCAAGGTAACGTGTGCAGTTAAAAATTGAAAATGTATTGATTGAGCAGGAAAGTTAATTCTTTAGTTACATACACCCAAATAAATTAGAGCTTAATCAAATGACCAAAAACAAATTAATAAATAGCCTACCAATTAATGGCTGCAACTAATGATTGTTTCCATAATTGATTAATTTAACAATCTTGTCGAATAACAAAACTATGAAACATGACTATCATAATTGATGTGATTGTTAAATAAATACAACCAAGCCAGAACGTTTCCCCCTTAGCAGAATGTTAACTCGTGCAGCCAGTCTTGCAGCGAGACCAACCGCCACATATGAGACAAAGACAATGAGTAATGTTGGGTAGATACTTTATTCATCCCCTTGGGGAAATTCACATATCCAGCATTTTCCAACAAAAACATGTTGCCAATTAATCCATCCTCAGAATAGTTGCAGATAAGGCTACA
>JAOVVB010023343.1:0-15997 GCA_028570985.1 Heterobranchus longifilis | reverse complement strand
ACACACACACACACACACACACACACACACACACACACACACACACACACACACACACACACACACACGGACAGACTTATTCAAGGCAGTGTTTCTGTTAAAGTAGACGTTTAAAGGATCTAATGATTGAATCTGGAGCCACAGAGATTAAACTCCAGTCGAGACTGTAGCTCTAAATACAACAATGACAATGAAGATGGAGAACAACATGAACACCGAAATATAATGATTAAAAGGCTACTCAAACCGTATGATGATGTTTTAAATTTCCCGGACCATGTATTAATGGGTATATTGATGATTACGTGTTTATATGTACTGATTCATATGACAAGTTAAGAGGATTTACCTGCTAAGTGTCAGGTAATTACACTGTAAGTATTATAAAGTATTACCCGTTGTTTATATAGACATATACTCAATACCATATTGATGTGAATACAGTATATTTATTTTAATTTTTGAATTAAGTTAAGTAAAAACAGTGCACAGGGCCAGCCCTTGGCTAAGGCGCCAGCATGGAGGGGGCGCCGCGCCACCAAGAAAGAAAAATGAAGGAAAAAAATTGAGAGATTAACTTTTTTTTAAATACAATTACTGTATGGGCAGCCCCTGATCCCCTGATTTTTTCACATTGTAAGAAAAATATGTTGTTTGGTTTTGCAGAGATTGTTTTATGGCGAGGCATTTGCCCTTGTCACACACCTGCAGCTCCGCCAATCCAAAATCCAAGATCTTTTACTATACTATACTTCAACCCAATAACACAATAAATAACATAACAGCAACATACTCGTATACTAGTTTGTTGGTACTCACTCAGCCTTGGCGTTGAAGATGTGGGTCGCCCAGCCGTCCATGAAGCGCGGGTCTCGTGTGAACCACAGCACCACCATGAGGATGAGGAGTGCCAAGACGTTGACCTCTCCGTAACTCACCGGCCCCAAACGGTGATGCTCATCTCTGATTACTTGATACGCCGCTCGTTCCTTCTCCGACTGCACCGCCCCGCAACCCCACGTCTTACGCAGGCTGCAACGATTCAAAGTATGGCATGTATTTTGGGTTCCTATAACATGTTTAGATGCTTTAATGTTAAAAAACACATAACCTTTCTCATACTGTCTGTCTGAATATACTTGTATTCACCCTCTGTCTGAAACGTTCCATTTTAGCGCCTGTCTCTTTAAGCCCCCCTCCCAAAAAGCCCAGTCTGCTCTGATGGTCAGTGTTTCCAGGTCTTCTGCATCTGTGCTCTCGGCATCTCTGTACCATCATTGCAGAATGACTGTAACAGCACTGTCGCATTACTTAGACAGTATAGTTGTGGCATCACAACCGTACAGAAGTCCTGTCGGCTCGTTTAAAGGCACAGTTTCTGAATACGGGCTGTGTGCATTTCTCTGTGGATTGAGCGTTTGATACTTTGACTGTACAGCACGTAGACCTGCTTTACAACCAACAAGACATCTGACTTTTTACAATATGGGACCTTTAATGATCTGCAAATTAAAGAAAAGGTGGACAGTTTTTTTTCTTTTGTTTGGGTGGTGAAGTGACTCACTTGCAGCCGATGAAGAGGAACTGCAGCCAGAACCAGGCCAGCGTCAGCATCAGCACCATGGTGGGGAAGGCGAATGCAAACCAGGATGCAAAGTTGATCACGTCACCGTTCTGAGGGAAGAGTCTACGAGACAGAGCCAGACAAACAAAAGGTGACAGAGTTTAACTTCTCAATAAGAAGTAAGATTTTATTTTGCATTTGAATTCCCTAATTATAGAGTTTCTCTGAAATTTCAAATGTGAGACCAGGACTGGGTGTCGTTTGAAAAGTGTCGATACAATACCGGAATTTGAAGACCATGCAGTACGTATGAAAATGTTTTTACAAATTAAACAAAAGGAGCCAAAGTTACGTGTTGTCAAAACACAAGCAGCCGAACGAGAACTCAAATTAAATAATCTAAAACTGGAAAACCTTTCAGATCAAAGAATTAATAAACAAGATTACGAATCTGACCAAACATTCAATGACCGACATCCTTTGGTACAACCAAGTATCAAAACAAGGACTGTAATGCGAAGAGTAAATAAAAACGGAGATATGTTTTTGAAAATGAACCCTTCGCTACCTAAATTTGTAATCTCGTCAGCATGGAGATGCCCCTGAAACCTGGTTCTACATGGAGATTGGCTCTATAGTAAATGAGTGAACATGAGTATTTTAAGGTCAGTTCATTGGTTGGTATGAGGGAACTCAGCGAGCAACAGTAGTCCTAGGACTGAAGGGCATGCGACGGGTCGCCTCAATCACAGTGGAGAATGTGTTACTAAAATGAGGGAGAGAGGAGTCTTATGTTTCTCTTCTGGGTTATGTGCAATGTTAAGAGACAATGTAATATGCTTCTAATTGAGGATTTAATTTTAGTTAAAGGGCTATGTGCAATATAGTTCTGAAAGAGTCATAACCCATAGTTCATGTATGGTTTTCAGTTGTTGGTTTTCACTGCTTTGTGTGTTATGGATTGAACTGTAGTAAGTAGTTGTTGTTAGTGGGTCATTCTGGGGAACATATCAGTTTGTCTGTGTCTGTGTATTAGCACCTACTGGCTCATCTGTCCCATCAGGACCAGGTTGGGTCCGGTCCCGGTCAGAGTGGCGATGCCTCCGATGCTGGCAGCGTAGCACACACACAGCAGGAGTCCTTTACTCATCCTCATCCTCTCCTCCTCTTCGTCGCTCAGCTCCTCCAACTCCATCTGACAGCAGACGTTCTCCACGGACACGACCACTACCAGACAGTTTGTAGATTAATTTAAAGGACCGCCGTGCATGTTTTAGTTCATTAACTACAACTTCTGTTTAAAAATTCCCATTTTTTAAAAGCATGCATCAGTTTTTAGATTGATTGTATCCACCCTCCAGGCAGCTGTTGGTTTCACTTCATTTCTATGAAAAACAAATGAAGTGTTTGACACTCAAAATCCCAAGTGAAAACCTGCCTATAACATCGTTGCTGTAATAACATTACCACTCCATTACAAGTTTATTATTTTATGGAAGTGAACAGAAACGAGTGGCTACTTTGAAGGAAGAAAAACAATCGGACAGCTGATTTTTCCATTCGTCCTCTGTGGACTCACCATGCCCACTGTTGGTGCAGTCTGATGGAGGTTTGTCCTGTGGTGTCGGTTTGACAATCTCCTGTCTGTCCATCTGACTCTCTGACAACATTTTCTGCTCAGAGGACATGTCTTGTAGGTTGCTGGTTTTCTCAGAGTTGCCTTGTGTTAAGGTTGCCAGGTTCATACCTGGGAGGAAACACACACCAAACACACACACTGTCAGACTACAGAAAAAACTTGGATACTTACTGAATCATCTTTCAAGTCACTTAACGGCGAATGGCCAAATGGTGCAGCTACACTGCCCATTTGTATGATGCATCTCCCCCACCTTCCATTCAGAACAGCTACAAATGCCTCGACAAAGACTTGACTACAGCAGGACTTGGAGTCAATGTTTGGAACTCTACTGCAACACTGGAGTTAAGTTTGAAGGTTTCCAGCTTTGTTGTCTATTTTCAGTGATGCCTTATGAAGATTAGGTACTGTTTTTACTGAAAACCTGCCTTTGACCACTGAGCCTCCACCTACTGCTCGTCGTCAGGTCAGCCAATCAACTTGTCTGTTTTTCCTCAACCCTATCACCAGATCACAAGAACACTGATATTGGACGGTTCTGCATCATGTTCAATAACGACTGAATAAATTGTGGTCTACAGATTTGTTCAATGTGGATTTCATTCTTTGGGTTTACTGTGCTGGTTTTACCAAAGCAGTATGTGGGTCCAGCAGGCATCACAGTGCATCAATCATACCGTTCTCCAGGATGTTCGGAGCAGCAGTTTGCAGGAAGCTGCTGGTTTTCTCCTGATGTTCCTGGTGCAGGTCGACACTCCCTCTCTGGCTCTTGGAGGAGGGCTCAGGGTCAACGTTGCCATGGAGCTGGTCCAGGACGGCCTGGACGATCGGGACCATCATGGCGGTGGTGGCGGTGTTGCTGATCCACATGGACAGGAAGGCTGTCACTCCCATGAACCCCAGCATCAACCTTGGAGACAAAGGAAGAGGAGACCGTCAAAAACGTGGCGATGCTTTAACAATCCTCATCAACAAATGAGACCACAGAAATGGGACCGGAGGATATTAAAGTACTTTTTAAAGTACTATTTAGTACTAAGAAGAATCACCTACAGTACAATCATGTTAGGAAAGGATCACACAGCCAGTATGGACGGAACAGTTCCAACATTTCGGTCTAAAGTGAAATATCTCAAGAACTATCAGACAGATTGCCATGAAATTTGGTGCAGATGTTCATAGTCTCCAGAGGATGAACCCTAAAGACTTTGTTGATCTCCTGGCTTTTCATCAAGCGCTGCCAACAGGTACGAATTTCCACTTGTCCAACACTTCATTCATGACAGAATTCCCTTTACAACTAATTCCTGTCAGCCCACTTCAGACAAATCCCAACACGTCCTCATACCTAAACGACAGAATAGGTTGTTTGCCAAAGACTCCCAAAACGACAGATTCTATTTAACGGTAGCAGTTTTAAACTTTAACGTTGTGAAACGGAACTGCTCGTTTAAGTTTAGGAAACAAAAGTATTTGGTTAGGTTTAGGAAAAGATCATGGTTTTGGTTAAAAAAAACATTTATTACAGACCTAAGTATGTGATGTATGAATAGACCCTTTTTACTTTGAGTAACAACATCTTCTCTGGCACCAGTGGTAAGAATGGAAAAGTTGACACTCCATTTGTCATCTACAGAGGGGTTTGTCCAGTGTCCTGTGTTTCCTGTGTGTTACAGTCTGTGATTTTTATAATTAATATCTCTGCACTGTGTGCTGTGTTTAAATACATTTATTTTATTGGTTTTATTATGTGTGATTACTTGTGTTATAACCTCTGTTACTCAAACATTAATCCTGGTGCAGTGCCGTGCAGGAGGTTAGGTGACTCACAGGGCGGGTCGGACTCCGACCAGCAGCAGAACTCGGAGCGCGATGCGTTTGTGGAGGTTCCAGTGCTCCACGGCCACAGCCACCATTAGCCCCCCCACAAACAGCATGTTGGTGTCCTTCAGGTACTGCATGCACACCTGAGCAACAACACAAAAGATTTACAGCAGTTTCACAAAATAATGTCAACACCTCAGTGAAAAACGGTAAATGAAAAATGGATTCTGTTGCATACAATAGATGTTTTACTAAAGAGGCCTTTAGACAGAATACCAAACAATTCTCTAATTTGATCTCTGATTGAAGAAGTCGCCACTTTAACCTCCAATTCTAAAAACTTGAACTTGATATTCAATAATTTAGCACTTTTGTGACTAAAGCTCCTGGAGTTTGCTGGATGTGTGTGTCCACTCTTACATCTTTGGACTCCATGATGCCGAGGACGGGGAACAGGATGGTCGGCAGCAACGCGGTCACGGCCAGCGGCAACACCTCAGTGCACCAATACAACGCCATAAGAGCTATGACATAAGCACAGGCCGCCTCCTACACACACACACACACACGCAGGCATGCACACACACACATGCACACACGCACACACACACACACACACACACACGCACACACACGCACACACACACACACACACACACACAGAAAAACATTGAACATTTCAGGTACTAATTATAATACCGACAACAGTTTACATGTCCAAAAAATTGCCAAAATAAAACCTGACTCGTTTCCATCCACTCCTGTTGTGTGAATTAGTATAATATATATATATACAGCTGGTGGAGCTAATTCTCCTGTCGGTGCCATTAAAACACTGCAGAAGAAGAAGAGGAGCTCAATGAAAAACCACGTAAAACATGATGGAAATATGACATTTCTGTTAGTTTCATGTATTAATGTGAGGAAGGTTACAGTCTCCTCATCACTCCACACAGATCTCATGTTTTCAGCTCTTCATACATCATGTACGTCATCATTTATATGTTCACTCAGTCTGTTTCTGCTTTTATCCACTTTACACCTCAGAGTTATTATTTAACAGGGGGGACGGCCCAATGGGAGCACACCATGCCACCAACCAACGCACACACCCATGTCCTCCCCCAAAGAACTTTGTTGCAGGACATCTAACCATAGTCATGTCTCCCCTAAAATATTGTGTTACAGAGGTGGTCTGGGTGTGTATTGTCAGCATGCTACTGACTGATCATAGAAATATATAATACTTCAAGCAGCAGTGTGCCTCTATGATCCTCTCACTATTCCACGACTACGTGTTGCTACTTGTCACTGTGATCATGAAGGTGACACTACTCTATAGAGTATATAGGCTAAAATATTGTATAGAATTGAGTATTTACAGCATATTATTAAGATAATATTATAGAGACAAAACTGACAGAAGGGCGGGACTGAGAGAAAAAGGCGCAATTACAAATCCGTCTGCTACTTCAGCACCATGGACAGCGCCATGGATTTAATATCATAGTCTATGATCAATGCAGGCTCCTTATATTTCAGAGCCATGGTCGGGGCCATAGATTCTAACTTGCACAAACCTCAGTGAGATAAAGGACCACTGAGTCAGGCAGACTAGACAACTGGGTTTGCACAACAGTTCGTATGATATCATACGAAATATGACCGACATATTTAAAAGTGTGAAACGGCCATTTTTCTGCCGTTTTAAACACATGATGGTCGTGGTTTTAAACACGGACTAATAACTTGCAGAAATAGGTGAAGAAAACCACTGATTTGGGAAAAATGGTCTAATACTCTTTGTTCACACATACAGTATGTCAAGAAATGCATTCAAGATACATTTTGTATGAAAAACACTGTGAAAACTATACTGGATCTATTTCGAAAGTACAAAACAAATGCAATATATTCCTTTTCTAATTAAAGTCAGGATGTATTACTGATTTAATGTATTGTCTACTCAGTCACATACACAAAAACACAGCAAGTAACTCATTGATCATTACTGATCAATCTGCTCAATTCATCAATTGTAATTTTTTGGCTGAAAATAGTGAAAAATGGCCATCACATTTTCTTAGAGTTTAGGGTAAAATTGTATAGTAGACATTTTAATAATATAATTATAAGTAATATAATTACCTAATAATAATAATAATAATAATTGGAACTTCCCAAAATACAGAACACATTTAGCAGCATGTCTGCAAGCATGCATCAGTGATAAAACCTTTTATTTTAGGTATTAAACAAATGTAACCCAGCCACTGACAGATTAAAACTGCCGTAATCATCCCATAATATACACACTACCCCTTAAATCCAACGTGACCTCATGGGAAAGCGCATAAATAAATAACACGCCACTTCTCACGTGTTTTACTGAAGAGCAGATGTAACATTTCCAGCTTTACTTTGATCAAACTCAGCTGTTTTACACCTGAAAGCTGCTGATTCAGTGACAATTCCACGTTAACGTTAAAACCTTCAGGGCATTTTAAAGTATGAAGGGTTCTGACTGGTGTCAGTCTGTCAAATATTTGACAAGTTAAAAACTCTAAAACACAACTCCTCCCTGTCAGCCTCGTTATGTAACATATAAAACTGCAAAAACAAAAGGTGTTTTTGTAGAAAGTGGAAGAGGTGTTGATTCAGACTCATGCTGTGAACTCTGAGCTTAAATCTCTACAGCCTGAGAGTTTATGTTAAATCTCACCTGCTGGACTCCAGAATCCAGCTGTGAAGATACTGAGTGAAAGTTCTCAAAACCAACAGAACCGGTGTACAAAACTATAAGTCACACCTGACACATCCACGTGTGTTGTGATGAGTTAACAAAAAGAAACGTGAGGAGAAGATTTACGAGCATGTGACTTTTGTAGCCTGCCGGTAGATCAGGAAAGGATCTCATGAGACAAAGGACTGCCAGTATTTCTATATTGTAATGAACTAGTTTTCTACAGATGCATGTTTGAACTTTTGTATTTAATAAAGTGAAAACAAAAACTGAGCTGATGACAAGAGCGTACTGTCAGGAATCAAACCAGAACAGCATTCCTGTAATGTTTTTATTTTATTTTATACTTTCTTTGCTGTGATATTATTAAGGGGAGACACTTGGGAGACATGTGGGTTTTTTTTTTTAACTAATAGACATCACCATGAAACTTCCCCAGTTTTCCCAGTTGATTACTAACATTAAGACAAATATTTTAATAATTTTTTGGGGGTATTATACGTTTTCTGAAATGTTATGCTTAATGCAATTTAATATGCAAATTAGTCATTATCTAATGCTAACTTTTGGTGAATTTAAGAGAAATCTCCAAACACAAATAAATACATGTTTTCTTTGCACTAGTCTGAAAGAAGACATGTTATGGAAGCAAAATAGCCCAAAATCTCTAAATTGACCAGTGCATGAAAAATGTTTTTGCATGTATGGTCTTGAATCTTAAACAAAAGGTGAAGCACAGAAGAAATGATTCACACCAGAAAACCCGAGCAGATGAAACTGATTCAAATTAAAGATGGAGGGAAAATGATAGAGAAGGATGAGGCTCACGGCACAACCAGCTTATGTCACTGAAGCCCATTGCCGTGGCGATTAACTGCAGCCCGTAGCTTTGGCTTTGACAATGGCTTAGCGCGGCAGTCGGGTCCACAGCATCGTTAGCAGGAGCAGACATTATCACCGGTAGAGTCAGCTCAACACTTTGTAGGACTTAACGTGAACGTTGCTATTAAACGGAAAGGGAGAAACGGTCAAGGGCTTTAAGTTGGGAGCGTGAAAGCCTCTTAGAGGCTGAAGGGAAGTCGTTCCCTCCATCAGGTGCTGAGAGAGCTGAGTCGCCCGCATGTCGGCTCAGGCCGGCTGCTGAACTCACAGCCTCATTGTTGTCCGGGTGAAAAGTAGCATTTTCGCCGGACGGGCTTGCATTTCCTTCTTGATCCCTTAATTTTCCCAGAAGACCATCTCGCTAAGCCTCGTGACATCCTCTCTGCCTCCCACCATCTGTCTCTATTTACAGACAACTTTATTACAAATGAGCCAAAAATAGGTGTTTTTTTGGACCAGAGGAACTTTTTCATAGTTCTAAGAACCCCCCCTTTTTCTTGTGTCCTCAGCGCAAGAACTATGAAGGACAGTTAGTTCGAGAAACGCTGTTATGAGGGACTTTTTTTCTATTTCAGAGTAGGTGCTCTCCCAGCACAAGAGGAACCACGAGGGATGCAATTAGGGCTGTCCATGATTAAGAAATCCTTAGTCGACTAAAGGCCGTTACACACCGGGGATGTGAGGAATAAATGACACGAAAATGTGAAATAATCACTGGCAAATATTTCGCATCAAAACCTTTATTCATACCGGCAGCGATGCAAACATAGAAATTAAATTTGGATAGAAGGGTCAGCGAGCTGGTTTCAGTGGTGATTTGCCAAGTACACAACAAAATGGTGATTGTTGTTAGTTGTCATGGTGACAACGCACGTCAGTGGAGACCTAAAGTGTGTCGCAGAGGAGTGTGTCTCCTCCTGGTGCGGTCCAATGCAAACAAACAAAAAAAGGCTGTGAGCAAATTTAGTTTTGGGGCAAGCTCCCCTTGTGTTGAACTAATGTTCAGCAGACACTATAAAGTTTGTGTTGGGTTTGATATCTGCACGGTTTTATTCCAGAAGTACATCTTTAATTAATTAATTTATATATATAATGTTTATATAACATTTCCCACATGTCCCAGCGGGCAGTTCTTCTCAGGGACTCCCCAGAACTGTTTGGTCTGAAAATGCCGAATGTGTCTTTTTTCCCTGCAGCCCACATGGTGCTTTGTTACGTGCTCCTCTGATCGCTGCCCTTGGCTTCTTTTCCTGCAGTGTATAACTGGCGCTCTGAGGGCCCGGGGGATAAACGTCTCCACCTCGCTGCCTGACGACGTGCTGAACTTTGTCAGGAGACATCCTCTGATGTCCCGGCAGATCCAACCTTCAGAGAGACGCCCACTTTTGTTCAGGCGCACCACAGACTACACGCACATGGCCGTACACGTGATCCAAGGCTTAGATGGACAAACTTACCATGTATTATACCTGGGCACAGGTGTGTATGAATTAATGCCTGCTATTAAAGAGATGTTGGTAACACTTATAATGTATTATAGTCACATTCATAAGACATTATAATGCATCTATGCGATTTTATAAAACTCTTTATAAATGTGTATAGGTATGCATGACAACTTATAACAAGGTTTATAATGTATTATATGTATTAAATGACCAAATAGGCATTATTTGGATAAACTGATCGCATATTGGGAATCTAAGAGCCTGTCTACATGTATCTGGATATTTGTGTAATTTGTCATTAAAATGTCATTAATCGGCCCGACAATCGGCCGACCGATTAATCGGTCTATCCCTGTTATGAATGCTGAACTTATAATACATTATGTCCACCACTTATAATACTTTATAAATGTTCATAATCATGCATGACAACTTATATCAAGGTTTATAAAGACTTTTACAAAGCCTTATACATGCATTATAATGCATGTAAAGGGTTACAGACGGTGTTTGGCTTCCTTCCGTATCGCCAGTGCTCGGAGCTCTCCACCGAGCACTGGAGGTCTGCCGAAATGCACTGGATGACGCAAAATGATGTTTCGCATCATCTGGTGGATTTTGGCAGACCTCCGCTGCTCCGAAAATCTAAAACAGTTATATGTTTTAGTAGCCTGGCATCGCCAGACTAATTCGCCTGGAACCGCTCAGTGGATTTTCGATTTCCAAGGGGCGTTAACAACGGCGCAGACCAAAATGCCTCTGGATAGAGCTACAACAAATCAGAGCAATGCACTTAGAGACACATGCAGGTTGTTGGTGCCTATGAAAAAAAATGTCACAAACTTTCTCAAATTACAGCTAAACACAACACTAAAATATGTTTCTGAAAACATCTGAAGCAAGTAGCAAGCAAGAAGCCTTACCTAGTTTCACAGTTTGGTGTTTCCTGAGCATACAGGCATCAGCGGCAGCCATCTTGCTTGTTTATGCCCCGCGCTCTCTCCTCTGTCAGTCATCATCTTAAACCCGCCCCCTTATGAGGTAAATGCTTGTGATTGGATATACAAGTTTTCAGGCTATTGGAAATCTGTTTCAATGAGAGAGAGGCCAGACTGATATGCAACAGTGAATGAAACATGACCTGAGCAGATAGGGCTGGTTCCCGGGTTAATGTTTTGGAAACTGACAGAAATGCACATTCAGCTGCTTGTAGTACAGGCTGCTGCGTGTTGGTTCTCTTCTGATGTTTCTCCTCTTTATGTGTGTCACTCAGATGAAGGCTGGTTACATAAAGCTGTAGAGATTGAGGGTCAACTTCACATTATCGAGGAGCTTCAGCTGTTTGAGGAGCCGCAGCCTGTTAACAACCTGCTGCTCTCTGAAAAACAGGTAGCGTGTTTGACCGTCACGCGCACACACACACACACACATTTAAGGAGTAGTCTCAGTCCTACAGTATTTAAATCCTCTCTCTCTCCACCAGGTAAGTGTGTACGTGGGCTCTCCATCAGGCGTGGTGCAGCTTCCCCTCTCTACCTGTCGCAGATACGCCTCCTGCTACGACTGCGTCTTCGCCAGGGACCCTCACTGCGCCTGGAACGGAGCCCAGTGCGTGGACATGATGGCACAAGCTGACAGGTGTGTGTCCGTGCGTGCGTGTGTGCGTGTGTGCGTGCGTGTGTGATTCAGGATTCCCGTGGAACGTTAAAGCCGTCCTCCAGTCAGTATTTCTTCCTGTTTAACGGTTGACATTCTTTCTCAAACAGAGTCCGGGGGTACAACTATAGTCGTACCTCACCATTACCATGACAACCAGATTGCAGCTACAGTAACTTTGCCATTTGATGAATTTATTGTTTATCAGACCACAAATGAGCAAATAATTAGCTCAACACACATGCTCTCTGTCTCTTTCACTCGCTCTCCTCCCGTCTCCTCCTGCTGCAGCTGTCAGTCTCTTTACAGGCTGCTGATACACCGAGGAGCCTCACCGCCAGCCAGAACGCACTGCAGGACGGATAGACATGTTGCAGTGAGAGCCGCTGTTTGAAATACAGTTTCAAGATGTTTTTTGGAGGTTTACATTGTCCACCAGCACCGGTCGCTTTCTCCTCATTTCCCAGCACGGACAGCGCACCGGGCTGCACTGCGATCGTTTTTAAAAAAAAAAAAAAATTATTTTCATGAGACTGCATGGAGATGATCTCTCCGTGTCCTCAAAAACATCCCAAAACTGTTTTTCAAACACGTCTGTCCGTCCTGCAGAGCGCTGTGGCCAGGAGATGGTAAAGAGGAGAGAGTCTCTGTGTTGTGATATTTCTGCTGGTGAGATTTCATGTAATCCACTGCGCTGATTGCTCCCGTTCACTGCACACACACACATGACATTATGAAAATAAACACACTAAACTAAGGTGGAGGAAAGTAAAAAATAAAGACCCTCAGGTTGTTTTGAAGCTTGGAGGATGACGTACGACTGCAGGTCTACTATCATAGATATATGTGTTCTATATAGTCATATGTTATCATCCCATTTTAGCAACAACCTTATTTTTTACACTTTGAGCACAAAATTAAGGTATTTGTCAAAAAATATTTGGCAAATGATGTTGCTCATCAACATTGTCAGTTAATGACTTACAAAAATATGAAATATCATCAAAATTCCCCAAAACACTGGATGGGGTGTTTAAAAAATCTTAAAAGGCATTCAGTTCATTAATGTAATGCTAAGACGACATTGGAAGTAGGTTTTTTAAAATCGTTTTTTTCTGATGTTCCATCTTATGGCCTTTTCACACCTGAAAGTCTGGACCAAGGTTCATGTTTTTGTTACATTGTCTACATTTGATCCAGTTAGTTTTGGTTTCACATTGCAGTTAAGGGAGCGCACCAAAGAACTATAAAGGACAGACTTGCGTCCTGTCGTCATCACCTGCGTGAGCTGCGTCTCCCGATACTTGTAATAGATTGGTTTCTAAACAGGCTTCCCCATCCTCTCCTATCCTCTCTCTAGTGTCAGAGTTTTTGTGAGTTTTTTTTCCAGCTCTTCTACTCTCCCCGTGCTCCTGTGGCTCATTTTGTTTTGTTGCGTTGTTGAGAAGCAACACAGGAACTTTCCTTGGGTCTGGAGGAGCTGCAGTGTTTATTCCGAGACAAATTGAAACCTACACTGTACACTGTAAATGCATGTGAGGCTCGGTGCATTTTTTGCGAAACTTTTTTTTTTTAACTATCGCAATGGATGATGTTCCCCTGGACAGAGACTTGCATAAACCTTCATGGTAATTTTAATCTTTAATATTCCCGGACTCCGAAATATGTGGGTTCATGTTTTTTTTTCTTCACTTTTGGTTATTTGGTATTTGGTAAATCTAACGTGCCTTAATCTGTAGGAACACTGTGAAGCGTGTGCGTGTGCGTGTGTGTGTGTGTGTGTGTGTGTGTGCGTGATTGGATCACATGATTAAAGTGCTGCAGGTGCCCTTTTGTGCGTGTGATTTGCCTAACCTCAGGTGTCACCGTGTCCTGACACAGTGTCAGCTCCCAGAAGTGTTTAATAATCACAGCGCTGGCAGAAACGTGACGCTGGCTGTGATAGTAAACATGCAGCTGTTTACTTTAAGTGTTGAGATCAAACCCGGACACATTTGCTTACTAAGTGGAAGGCTGTTATGGAGGCAATAAATTATATGTGGCAGAATATAAATAAGATGAATTGTAGAATTCAGAAAAAACGTTTATTGAGCTTTAAGAATTTCATAAATCTTTCATTTGTCAAATTTATTGTCAAGTGTGTAAATGGCCTTGCCCGAGAAAGAGTCAGTGAAATGATTGTAAACCATAAAGGAGCCACTGCGAGGGCAGCAGTTAGAGACTGCAGACCAACAAAACACAAAACAACATTCAGTCAGTCCTCTTTTTCAGTTAAAGGATAATGACACGAGACGATATAGAAAGTTCATGTCATGATTATCCTGCCCAAAATAATTGTGATTCACGATATTATCCCAATAATCAACAAAAAATGTTTTTACAACTCTTAAAACAGCACTAAAGCACACTAGAATCACTTTACCTTACATTTTGCTTTGTTGGGACTTTTTTCTTGAAACGTGAACATTTTTTCTCATAAAACTGTGACATTTCTTTTCCAAATGTTACGACTTTTTTCTCAAAACATTGCAACTTTTTTCTCAAAACATTACGACTTTTTTCTCAAAACATTCAAACAAAACAAAGATTTTTATTGCATCACAGATAGGACACTGTAGTAAACTGATCACGAAATTCACCATGATCAGCTTATTCTGTTTTTTATCGTGAGCCACGATAAAATCCATTATTGTCCCATCCCTAACTGAGATATATGGGCCTGTATAATAATACGCATATTTTCATTCCTTTTTGCTGTTCATAAAGGTCGTTTTCAGTCATTGTTCTTAATACGGTTTAGTTTTTTGTTTCAATTACTGTTAGTTACTGTAGTGGTTGTTTGTCTATGTCTGTTTTATTGTATGTTTTTATGCCTGTATTAGACTGTTGTGTTGTGTGTTTTATTTCTTAAAAGCCTAACCAGGGACCAGGTCTACAAACGACTAGAAGTCCTATATACACTCATTGGTGTCACTTGATTTCAATGTAACACTGCCTACATTGTCCCTGTCAAATAAATGCAATAAATAAAAATAAAAGAAATAGAGATCTCAGGATATGTACCAACAGTACTCAGTATTACAGCAGGTATGTGTTTATTCTTTGCACTAACATACGTATTGTCATGTTTTATTCACAGATCCACTTTAATCCAGGACATCCAGCATGGCAGCAGAGGATGTGAAAACACACAAGATGGTACGCAGAAATCTCATCTGCAGCTAGGTGCTGCTGCTTTAAAAAAAAAAAAAAAAGAAAAGAAAAAAGTTTCCTTTAACACATGAAATGATGAAAGGGAGATTAAAAATAGAGAATGTTAGGAAGGACTGGAAAGATGCGTCGTTGTCATCAGATGGCATGAAGGCCTCTTTGAAAGTTGATTATGCACACTGGCAAAATCCTCTCTTCCCTTCTTTAATCACATTTTTGCCATCTCTGGAGAGAAATCTGTTTGATATTCAAGGCAGGCAAAATGCCTTCTCTCTCTCTTCACAATTTCAATCTGATAAAATGTAGCATGCTCGTTGTTCTCTCTCTGCACGAGGTAAAACCATGGCAGGAATGAAAAGATATGGAATTGGAGTTTATGCCTCAATAATCATTTTATTCAGGGTAATGGTCTGTTACAATGGTGTCATATCGCCTTTGTGCATGCATCAGTGCATAAAGGGTCATAAATTGCAAGTGGTAAAAAAATGAAAAAAAAATTCTCTGAAATGATGATCTGGCTTCCTTCTCATCTCTGTCGAGAGTTGACAATGAACTTTGGTTGTTATTTGATAACCTCTAATTGTATAGGGGAAAGTCAAAATTGACTTCAGGCAAGTACATTTCTGACCCACCTGCCTGACTGGTTGTTTTTAACTTTATATTTTAACCATATGAAGGATTTTAGTCATCGGACGTCTTTTAGTCTCATCGAAATTATCAGAGAAACAAGCAAACATTAGTAGCGTTACGCCCCAGACAGACCAGGCACGGCAGTGGTGGCGCTGAACTGCTGCGTGTCTGAGCTTTCTTGTGTTCACACCATGCAACCTCATAGCTGCATTTATGCTGCATTGCTGCTGAAGCCTGTCTGACTTTATACAAGGAGCTGTCCTATGATAATAGCCATACATACAAATAATCTTTCATTTCCATTTATTTTGGGTGACCAGATGAGAATGGGTGAAATTCGGGCAGGGGGTGGCGATGTTTGTAGTCATATGAAAACTCAAATTAAACTGTCTGTCATTAGG
>JAOVVB010023335.1:0-15997 GCA_028570985.1 Heterobranchus longifilis | reverse complement strand
TTCATGGTTTTGTGAGATCAATTTATATCAAAAACAATGGAACATCTCATAAGTCAAGGTAGGTATGATAGAAGTAAGTCGGGAACATTACAATAATAATTTCAGTGTTCACAGTACTTAATTATGACTGCTTTGTGTCTTAAACAGAAACCTCACTCTTGGTCATATCCTTTACTACTCTGCATTGCTTTGTTTCACAGAAATATTTGTGCGTGCATGTTGTTGTCCACAGTAGATTGTTTGGCGACTGTAGAGACGGAGTAGTGGTGGTTGGACTTGGCTTGTACTTTATTGTCACATTTAATTTGGCTTCCTGAAGCCAAGGAGTAGGAGTGGAAGAAAAACAGGTGCTCATGTTTATCTGAATGTATTTTACTTTTTTTTTCTGCATTTACTTGATCCGACAGGCCAGGTGTTTCTAAAAAAAAGGGAACACAAATGATAATAAATCGCTGATGATAAATAGGGTTTCGTCTCAATTTAATGACATTACTTGCTCATATTCTGTCCTGCTGTCATATTTTAGTTTTAAGGATTTGGAGGTGGACGTGGTAATATCTGAAGGATATACTATGAGAATCTTAGTGATTTTTATAATCGAGTCCTCGACAGCGACCCGGGTTTGTAATCCGACCTTCGCTGCATCATCCTCTCTCTCTCCTTTCCTGTCATTCTCCAGCTGCTCTATCAAATAATAATTTTAAAAAGCCCTTAAAATATATATTTTTGGGTTATTATAGACAAACCTGAAGCTGCACTGTAAGGGCTCAGCATCAGGAGCTACTAAAGGGACTTTACGTTTACTTTTTCTTTGGAAAAAGGCTTGGTTTGACATTAAGAAAGCAGTAGGTCATATCCAGTTGTTTTAAATGGATCTGTTATACAATCTCTGTAATATATTACTTCCCAGCATTCATTGCAGCACAGTGGTAATGAACTGAGACCTCATTCAAGGTTAAACAGTTTATTTGCAATCTAAGTAAATCCAGTAAAGTTTATTCAGTATGAAAAGTGCAAAATGACCAGCAGTTTAAAAATGGTTAAAAAAAATATACATTGCAGTCAATGCCTGCATGACACATAAAAAAAACTTCCACATACAGTGTTTAACTTTACACACATTTGCATTTTACAAGCTCATAAATATGTGATCACAAAGCAAAAACATGATTTTCCATCATGTTGGGCATCATTTAATTACTATATAAATATATCAGTAGAACCATACATTTCATTAAGAGCTGATGTGACACTTACAGTAATCATATCAAAGTTCATTCTAAGGCAAGGCCTTTGGCCGTGGAGTTGGGTGATGTAACAGTGGCACAGTGGAGGAGTTGATTTCTACTTGTGTAGTGATAAATGTCAGTTTTTGCCGATGTGAACAGGAGAAAATGCAAAGGAGGAGTTTGATCAATAACGGCACATTGTGAAATACCCTTTGGCTCTGTTTTCACAGAGCTGTGGGTAAGAGCAGGGTGTGTATCCCACAGCTACGTTGAAATAGTCCCCGTTAGCGGCGAGTGAGAGATGAAACCTCAGATCTGAGGTAGAAAAGGCGCAGCAGCTCGTGCTGGCTCCTCTACTGTCGGCAGACCAAAGACGGAGCTAATCAGATCGTAGAGGCTGTTGTGCGACATCTGTAGGCTGACGTTGGCGCTGTGAAGAGACGAAGCCCCCTCCATCTGGGCTATCTCGTGAAAGTGTCGACAGATCAGAGGAACCACCTGCAGGGGCAACGTCAGACATTTTGCAGCACTTAAAAAACTGCTTATCTGAAGGATCTGATCTCAGATGTATGCGTGTTTGAGGCGAAGCTCAGGAAAAGTAGGAAAGAGCGTTACCTTGACTACGATGAGCTTTTTCTCCAAAGGTTTTCCATCAGGAAACTTCTCTCCAAAGCACATGTTGATGGTGTAGTTGGGAGAGCCACCATTGTTCTCTCTAAACTGCCGCAGTTCTGAAACAGATACAGCTGGAATTTATTTCACAGTGCAAACTCAATGCTGGCTTATCGTGAATATTGTGAATATCCTCACGACTTGACTGCAGTTTACTACAGTGTCCTATCTGTGATGCAATACAAATCCTTCTTAAAATAGTTTTCATGTTTCGAGAAAAAAAGTCACAATTGTATGAGAAAGTTGTAATATTTTGAGAAGAAAAAGTCTTAGTTTCGAGAAAAATTTTTACAATTTTATGAGGAAAAAGTGGTAATGTTTACAGCAAAAAGTTACAATTTGTATAAGAAAAAAAGTCATAATATAAAAATAATTTAAAAAAAAAAAGTCTTGGTTTCGATAAAAAAACAAAAAACAACTTACAATTTTATGAGAAAAAAAGTCAGAATATTTTGAGAAAAAAAAGTCTTAGTTTCGAGAAAAAAACTACCAATTTTATGAAAAAAAGTCTGAATGTTTCGGCTGAAAAAAGTCCCAACAAAACAAAATGTAAGGTAACGTGATTCCAGTGTGTTTTAGTTTATTTTAAAAATTAGCGGGATAATATTGTGAATCGCAATTATTTTGACCAGGATAATTGTGCCATGAAATTATCATATCGCCCCATATAGTAATAATATTAGTAGTAAGAGATCCACACCTACCATTCACATACTTCTCAAAGCTGAGGAGCTCCACCATGGTGTTCTGGGGCAGCTTGCTGGGGTCTGGGTCTTCCACACTGGGGTCTCTGGTGCTGGCGTACACGTGGCACCTGTCCTGCCTCCAGGCGTAGATACCCGTGTCCCGCACGTCCAGGAACAGACCTCTCTGGATGCTGTTCAGGATGCGGTTTGTGTACTCAACCTGGTGTAAAGAAAGACTTTTACACTGACATTTCTTCCTCCTGTGGTGGATTTCTGTTACTCGTTAAAAGGCTGTTTTACAGCCTCTTTCAAAGCGAAAGTGTTTGATACTTTTCGAACCCATATGCATTTTTTAAAAACTTGTTCTTCCACTTAATGCTCAAGTTAGCATGTCGCACAGTGAAGATGTGAGCCTTTCTTTAAAAAAATGAGACTGGCACATACCACACTTGGTATGCTGTGGATTTTCTGACCAACACATTACTTCTCTCGTACTGTCTGTCTGAATATTATATTCACCCTCTGAAACGCACCTGTCTCTTTAAGCCTCCTCCCTGAAAAAGCCTGGTCTGCTCTGATTGGTCAGTGTTTGCGGGTCTTCTGCATCTGCGCTCTTGGCGTCTGCACCGTCATTGCAGCCGGGGAATGACTGTAACAGCACTTTCTATACTATATAGTATGGTTGTGACATCACAACTTCACAGAAGTCCTGACGGCTCGTTTAAAGGCACAGTTTCTGAATACAGACGTGAATACAGCACCTAGACCTCCTTTATAATTAAAAAAAAAAAGCATAGAAATCTCACTTTTACAATATGGGACCTTTAAAATATTTTTTTTTCTAAAATGAAAATGAAAAAATGGATTCATCATGTTTTTATCAATTTAAAAAAACCTGCAGGAAATATTCTCCAGCCAAAGAAAGTGAGATAAACTTTTTTTTTTTTCAGTAGTCTATCGATTTTTCTTTAATGAAGTCACCCAGAATGCCGAGCTGTAATCCTGTACCTGTTTTTGGTCCAGCAGACCGTCGGTGGAGGGGAAGCAGAGATGATGGGCGTTGAGCCCAGCGGCCTCCTGCTGGTAGTGGAGCTGCAGGAGGGCAGTGGACCATGTGCTCTTTAGCATCTCTCTTTTCCTGTAGTGGATGGAGATCTCCAGGTCATATATACTCGGCTGCAGAGGAGCACTGGGGACTGTAGGCGGAGGATTTACTGTAAAAACAAAAAAAATATGATCACATCTTCACAGATCTAATTAATTAGAATGTTTTTTCCCCAGTCTAACATTTGATTTCAATGAAGGAATTTGTTTTTTTGTGGCTCAACATACCCTCACAGTAAGAGGGCGGTTCTGGTACAAACTGTGGGGGGTTCCCAGCAGCTACAGCATAGCTTTCAGGGACGGCTGGATTGTGCTGACTGTAGTCCTCTGCCCACAGCTGCTCCTCTATTCAAGACAATAAAAGGCAGATTAAACTACATATAACCATTATAAACCATTTAAATCATAAACCAGTGGAGATAATGTTCTTCTGTGACTTATATGGAATTTCCTGTACCTGATGGCTGGTTGCCAAGATCCAAGGCCATCAAATTGTTGAGCAGATTATGCTGTTTGGAGGGAGAAAGCATAGTATTTAGGAATTTTATAAGTACTGAAGGGAAGAAAAGAAGAAGTGAAAGTGTGTTGTAGGCAATACTGCACCTCATTTCCTGAGGGGAAGCACTCTACAGGAGAGTTGTAGATAGCTGGGGCCATGTCCGAATCCTCCTGGGAGTTTTGTGCTGGCAGAGCTTCGTAGTTGTCTGCAGATAAACAAAACAGACGCACATTAATTTGCATTCAGTGGTGGAAGTGGAAGGCTTGGATTGTGTGGCTTTTGTCTTACACTCGGTGTTGATAATCTCGTAGATTTTATGAGGGTCGTCGGAATTTTTTGAATTATCCTTTATCATCTTGAAGCGCACGGAGAGGTTGTTCAGAGCGCATCGGAAGTTTGTTTTCCACCTGGCCTTGTCGTTGGGAAACTCGTTGATTTTTCCACTTGCCACAGCCCAGGCCTGTAAAACACACAGAGAGACGTTTAAAGGAGACATATTCTGCTCATTTTCAGGCTCATACTTCTACATACACATGTTTACATGATTTAATGTTAAAACATTTGCTCCTGTCTGTCTGGATATACCTGTATTCACCCTCTGTCTGAAACACGCCTGTCTCTTTAAGACCCCCTCCTGAAAAAGCCCAGTCTGCTCTGATTGGTCAGTGTTTCTGGGTCTTCTGTATCTGCGCTCTCGGTGTCTCTGCATCACCATTGCAGCCGGGGAATCACTTTCTGCCTATACACAGTATAGAATAGTTGTGACATCACAACTTCACTGAAGTCCCGACGGCTCGTTTAAAGGCTTTCTGAAGTTTCTGAATACGGACTGTGTGCATTTCTCTGTGGACTGAGTGTTTTTGATACTTTCATGTAACACCTAGACCTGCTTTATAATCACAAAAAGACATTAACACTACAGTAATCAAAATAGGCGCTCTCAAATTGAATTCTGAACTATGATCACAAACACAAATCTTGATGTTGCATCTTAGATGTATGAGTTACGTTTGGGAAAGCACCTCCACTTTCCAAGTTCTTCACAGTGAGTGTTTATACAGCAGAAACTTCTTACATTCCCCTGCAGTTTCTTTCATAGTTGTCACCGCTGGGTATGTATTAACCACTGTGGTAACGCTGCTGTGCCTCTGCTTGGCTCAAAAAGCAGAAGTGCCACCAGTGGTGTGTTGGCATGCTACACTGTGCCGCTGTCAACACCTGTGTTACGTCACACACTAATGACATGCAGGAATCCCTCATGACCTGTCAGTCATTTTCCTCAGCCTGTGAAGACTGATATATATATTAATAATAGGACTGAACGATTTTGAAAAAAATATCTAATTGCGATTATTTTGGCATTATTAGAAGGTGTGTGTTTTTGCCAGGATAATTTTTCTACTTTTTTTCCCCCCCAGGCTTATTGTTTCTATGGTTTTTTTTTTTTCATCTGTGAAAACCAGGTGAAAAAATGTTGTATTTTTCCACAGGTGAAATATTGTTTTTCTTAAGTCTGTAGAATATGATTTGTAGTCCAGGATGTCTCTACTTCATTCAGAATGTTATTTTCACACATAGTTCGCCTTTAACAAATATTGTGCCTCCTGCAAATTGCGATTTCGATTAAATGTTCAGCCCTAAATAATAATAATAATAATAGTAATATAATAGTATACTTAATATACATGGCAGTATTACTATGTGTGTGTGTCAGACAGATGTCAACAAAGCCATCAACAGTTTATCTAATCACGTTGTGCCATATAACAGTAGTTTTGCCATGTGCAGGCCGTTAAACCTACCCGGAAGATTTTACTGTCCTCGTCGTTGCAGTCCTTTCTGGAGTTGTGTTTCCAGGGGACTCTGAACTTGTTTTGTCCCAGGTCCACATACTGCAGACCTGTGTACTGGCCCGTCTCCACCTGCTTTATGAGCCAGCTGGCAAACTGAGGCTTGGGAGGGCTGAGAGGAAACATGATAAATCAGTGTTGTTCTTTCATGAAACATTTCACAAGAGCAGAGAGAGGAAATAGACCTTAACCACACAAATACACCAGAATCAGCACTGTGGTAAAGCTACAGTCATCTTAGTGTTTTTTTCTATTATTTCTGTTAAAAAGAAAGAAACTACCCATGCAGCACCCTGTAGGAGTCATTTACATGGCCTGGCCAAGCAATATTCACTTCTTCAGCACATTATACAAAAGGATTTGAATAAAACTACTCAGGAAGTTTCACAGGGAACTAACTTAAACTAAACATGTAATAACACAACAAAACAAACACAGAAACATAATGATAATATCCTAAATAAGAAAGGGAAAGACAGAGATGTGGATGTTTGTCTCCTACCTTTGCATATCTCAGTAGTTGTGCTGCTCTCTGCAGAGATGCTGCTGTGGATCCTCGGAGCATTTTTCCTGATATAAGAGCAGCAGGTTTTGATGTCTCCTCCCCGGTGGGAGGGCGCAGCTCCGTCAGCATTTCCGACGAATGGGTGAGTTTGATTCATGGACGAGGAGACGTTTGTCTCCGCACACAGAGCAGAGACACCGCGGTAAACAGAGCAGAGACACGCTCCCGGTCGACACATTGAAGACACCCTGTGCAGACCGGATGCAGAGATAGGTGATTTCGGGAAAGTGGCATTTGAGGGAAACTGAAAGTCGTTTTGCTGGTTGTGTTTAATCTGTCTTCTTGCGTCATCACGTCATCCGCGTTTTCATCATGTTTCATCAGAGGCGTTTTCACCATTAAAGTCTGGAAGCAAGCCTAGTTATTCAATACACCTGGAGCCCAGTACTAATAATAGACTAATAATAATAGACATAGAAAAGAAAACAACAATGGAAACTGTAAAACATCCGTTTGACTGGATGCTGAGGGACACTGAGGGATATTTGGTGATAATGTTACATTCCCCATATTATCATGTTATCAATTTCTCAAATGGGCTTTTGCTTTTGGATTGAGTGATACCAAAGCTACTGTTGTTATATTGTTCAAAACCGGTTAACCCACGCCAGAGCCACGTTTTTTGTTTTTTTGTTTGTTTTTTGTTTTTTGTTGATATTTTTATTATTGTGTCTTGCATGAATAACATGCCCAGCCCACATGGGCTTACAGGACACCATCATTTACAAACAGAAAAAAAATACAAAAAGATTAGACACCAAAAACCAGGGTAACAGCAGCCTATAAATTACACATAATACTAAACAAATACAACTTTAGAAACAAAGGTAGCCAACCATTAAAATTAAACAACAGATGACACCTGGTGACTCAGGGCAGATGCATTCAGCTCCACCTGCTCTGACTTGTACTTTTGGAGAGGTATTGCTCACTAATATAACATCCCATGAAACCAACCCTGTTCCAGTGAATTTAGACAAAAGCATCCTCTGCTGAATGCACCGTAGTTTGTGCAGTGTACTCTCGTGTAACGTGGGACTATTTCAGAGTCTGAATCCTGCAGGTGTGCGGTCGCGTCATGTGTTTGAATGAGGCAGAATATTAATAACCTGACAGTGAGTGAGAGTGCAGTGGGGACTTCCTTATTTCCATGACATATTTTAATCTATATTACTAAAATAAAACACTACTCGTCTTTGTATAAAACAAGACTTTACTTTCTCTTTCTACCATCAGCGTTTCCTAACTCCACTCCACAGGAAATCACAGTTGTGAAATATGTATTTTCTTCCCCCGGTCTGGGATGTTATCCAACCTTGTACCCACAATCACAGTACAAAAGGTCAGGTACTATGTGTTGCATTAGTGTGCATGCTGAAGGTCTCTAAGCCTACTTATTGCTTCGAGGGGTTGAATTGTGTTTCATTGTCTGGTACGTGTCCTGACCGCAGACTGCGTTAGTGATGAGGCATCGTAACACTTATGCATTAGTCTGCTACTGTTTAAGAAATATGCCTCACACGGCTAGAGCCCAGTGTACATGTGTCAGGAATAGGGAAGCGATACGTGCTGTAATGGAACACTTCCCTTTTCCTGATCACTGGAAATACTGCTCAGTGCTCGTGGAAGGTCCCTGCAGAAAACACAGGCCTCTCAGGAAGGATGTAGCCAGGCTATTGAGAGACCGCATGGAGGGCTCACATCCTATTTCACACTTTTATTCACAATGCAAAGGCAATATCATTAGTGTTAGCTTGTTTTTAAAAGGAAATATAGAATATTTTATGGCAGAACATGGTGCAGATCATGTGACGCATAAATGTCAACTGTTTTGCTCTGAGCAATTTGTGGCACGGGCCACCCCTGAAATCTGATTGGCCACCCCAATAGGAGACCTGCGAGACTGCCGGCAAAACATATCGGTCCCTTGTCCTCTGACGTCAACATATCTGAATGAAAATGTGTTCTCTGGGTACCCACGAGTCTCACCGCTACAGAAACTCTATGCTAATCCCATGCAATGTTTGGCAAAAACCATGCACCTTTTCTCATGCAGTATAAAGGTGTTATTTTCGCTTATATTCTAAAATGGTGTATTTGAGTATTTCTGCATACTGGGGTCCCTAAACAGTCTTGAATTACATAAATTGGGTATGACTGGAAAGATGAGATTCAATGAGCCCAATTGTATTCATCTGTGATGATGTTAATCCACATAGCCATTTCATTCTAGACGAAACAAATGCACCAATGGCGGGTCTCTACAGGTTAAAGTAGTGGAGACAGAAATGGTAAATTAATGTTATTCCGACGTGTGCGTGTGTGCATGCACTTCATGCCACCCCTGCATAAGTCAAGGCCTCATTTGGGCCACCTCAGTCAAAACAAATCTCGAAATGCCACTGATCCATTCTCAATGGATTTTGGGTGCATTTACTCTAATGTGGTTGAGTACTATCCGAATGCAATCCGATCACACAAAACACATTTTAATGCAAGGTGTATCATCAAAACTCCAAATAAGGGGAATATGTTTTGGAAGAATGGTGTTTTCATCCCTTCATATTTCCAGACTTGTAGATTGCGGCTGTTCCCGCGGTTTGTGGTGGTCCAACCCTTTGATACATTATGTTGCTTTTTCCTTTCATTTGTCTCCCATCTGAGTTCATATATATTGTATAGTATGAGGTTTTCAATTGAACCACCCTTACTGCCTGCCAGAGCCAAGAGACAAATTACCATCAAAGGATTTCATTTAAGTCCTATCAGGCCCCGCCACCAGCCATAAATCACTGCATCATCATGTCCCCAGTGCATGGAAAGGCTAAACCGCGAGTAAAAGGGCCTTGGGTCAGTACTCAATGTACAGTGAGGACAAACTGCTATTGACTAGGAGGGGAATGAACACTTTGCTCGACCTGCTGAAAGGCCTAATAGATTAGGGGCCCCTGGACAAGCCCCTTGTCAATCCCTCTTTCTCAGTGACCTAATGTACCAAGAACAGCTGTGTGAGGGCGCTTAGCAGTTATGCTAGGATGACAAGTCATTGCTCAGCTTGATATATGAACTATTACATGTGAAACAGGAGAGTTTGTTGACGGGTATGATGGCTGTGTATGCTAGGAACAATATGTCCTCATTACATGTATTCTAGGTATTTATCTTTTGGTGAACGACAAGCGTAAGACCCTTTTGTCCATTGCTGCAGATATCTTAAAAACAAGCATTAATGAGATCTTAAACTAGCTCATTTGAGTATTTCTTCTGCAAACTCCCATTAAATCATTGGATCGCTAAAGCGTTCTTGATGCAAAATTGTTTATTCCACCAATTTTCCCACCAGCATCACTTACAAAATGTGAGACAGGGTTTACACGGACACAACAGTTAGAGATCTGCTATTTCAAACAGGCCGTGTACACAAAGGAGCAACATTTTGGTTCATGTAGGTAACTGAATGTTTATACAACTTTCAGTTTTGCGTTTCATACAATGGAGCAGAATTCAAACTTTCATTCGAATTCAAATCATTTACACAACCTGAGTCAACATATCAAACACACATCGGTGAACATTTTCAGTTATTCCAAATACAATGTTAGATACGCTGAGAAGCATATATTGCAGCTTTGCAGCCAATCTGTATTGCAGTTTTTAGTAGCCAGTATCCAGGTACCTAAAACAAAAAACAAATAAAAAAATTCTTAGATTGCGGTACTTTAAATTACATTCATTTAACAGCTCAATAATTTTATAAATGACAACTGCTTTTTATGTGTTTTGTACTTCTTGTTTTATTTTTCATTTTTTAAAGATTATGTTTTTGGCTTTTTGCCTTTATTGATAGTACAGCTGCAGGTAGACAGGAATGGGGTGAGTGTGTGTGAGAGAGAGAGAGAGAAAGAGAGAGAGAGAGAGAGAGAGAGAGAGAGGGGACGACATGCAGCAAAGGGCCACAGGCGGGAGTCGAATCCACGGCGGCAGCGCTGAGGACTTTTGCCTCTGTATATGGGGCGTACACTCTGTTTTGTACTAATATTAGTGTACTTTAATACCTCAAGGCATCTTTTGATCAAGTTTTTGTGAAGTCAAAGTATTTGTGTGGATTGTGCAGTGAAAGAAAAGTGAAATATACTTACTGCTTCAGCGTCATGCTCCAATCCTGTATCATGATGCTCCAACTCATCATCTCTGAATTCCTTTATAACCTATTAAAATACACCCCAAGACCATTCATTCAGTAATTACATTCATTGAGATTTAACTGCATCAGTGCTCTGCTTTAACGAGACAAATGTGTCGAGCTATTCTGACAGGACTCTTCTAAAAGGCCAGTAACAATAAAGTTAATGTTGTTCTTTTTTTAGATAGAGCACCTCTTTTTTTTTTTACAATTGTCTTATTTACTTGGTTTACCAAAGTGAATGTTGCTCCAAACTGCCAGTTAAACTGAAGCTATTTTTACTAATTACATTCGTAAAACTGCAGGGATCAACCATGCAGCCCAAATATTTGATGTTGTATGATCACAGGCAAATTTAAATGGGGTTTATCTGGCTCAGGCGTATCCAGAGAAAATGCAGGATCCATGGTAACGGGGAATGAGCCATGCGCTGTGATGTGTAGACACTATTGTGGCTTGCCGAATGTGAAAGACAAACAAATAAATTATGTGAAAATAACAAATACAAATAAATGAGATAAACTATGTTGTAACGTTAGTGCACTTCTACAACCTACTGAAAACTCCTAAACATATATTTAATATATAAAATAAACATTTGACCAAAATAAATTAGATGAAATATGTTGTAGTACACTACACCACAACATACTGAAAACTCCCAAACATATATTCAACATATTCCAGTCAGAAAACGAGTGAAACCACACCGCTATAAATAAAAGGTGGGGTGCGCTGGATTTATAACACAAGACAAAACGAGAGCATCATTGTGTGCATGTACTATGTCACTTTCAATATCATGTGCAATATTACTTTTAATACTTATTCATAATATCACTGCCACTTTTTCAATATTATGCACAATGCTACATTTATCTTTTGCTAATTTTCTTTGTTATTATTATTCTATTAGGCACTATAACTGTATTGTAATTGCTCTTATTTTGTATACTTGTACATATTTTTATATTTATATTTATATTCTGTATGTATATTGCTGTTACTGTCACCTGAGCAATTCTGGAACAACAATTTCCTTCGGGATTAATAAAGTTGTATCTTATCTTATCTTATCTTAAACCTAAACCTACCGCCACAACGTCCGTTTTAACAACGTTAACAGCATGTGGTCTTGAAGGACTTGTTGGAAACTCAATATAAAGCTCTGCAAAGCCGAGCAGAGCTGCAGATTCAGGTGATAATTATCTGTAGGCTCATCCTTTCACATTGTCATTTGATTGTTATTATGAAACAGCTGCTATAGCTGCTTTAAAATACACATTTTGTTTTAAATTTTTTATTATGTTGAACCTACTTTAATAAGTGGCATAAGTGATAAAAGATTAAAGGAGTGGGTTACACCTTAGATTAGCTCTGAAATACCAGCTTTTCTTTGACATTACCTTGAAGTAGCTCTCAGGTTAGAAATAATATTGAATTAACCAACAGTATCACGTATTCTGTATCAGCTCGTTCCAGCTCTTCATTGAAGCCACTTGATATTTACACTGAATGAAGTATTTAAATCCAAAACTCCATATTTTAATGACTGCACCATTCGCTCAAGTTTAAATATTCTTGATGTCTTGTGAATCATTTTATACACCGTTTCCAAAAATTCTATATGACGTCTGTGGGAGCTTTGCGACCTCCACTAGAATTTAATAAATACAGTTATATTGTTTCAAACAAAGCTTGGCTGCCCGGCAAGAGTTTGTACTGTCTGGTCCACAAAACTGCACTAAAACACACTGGAATCACTTCACCTTATATTTTTCTTTGTTGTGACTTTTTTTTCTTAAAACATTCCAACTTTTTTCTCGAAATATTCTGACTTTTTTCTCATAAAATTGTGACTTTTTTCCCTCGAAACATTATGACTTTTTTTAAGAAACAAACATTTTTATTGCATCCCAGACACTGTAGTAAACTGCAGTCAATTTGTGAGGATATTCACGATTATCCTGAAAATGGAAATTCACCACGATCAACTTACAGTGAGTGTTGTTTTTTATCGCAATCCACAATAAAACCCAGTATTGTCCCATAGTGATTAGTACTGAAGTGGTTTTCACTCTTCTCCTTTTTGTTTAGTTTTGTTCCTCATCTGAAAAGTCCAGTCAGATTCTGGCCCCTGCCTTTAATAACAATTTGAATGTGGTGAACCAGGGGGGAACATGCTGTTCCAGCTCCTATATTTGCACATCGTCAATGTTGACTTCAACAGTAAAGTACGGGCTTTCATTCAGCTTCCTTATCATATATTTCCTCTGCCTTTACCCCCCTGCTTTTCTCTTTTGTTAACTGTTCAGTCCACACCATCATCATTTATAAAAGAACATATACTCTACATGCCATCTGCAGGAACATGTTTTTGTCATATGGTCAGAAAATCATGATTCTGGTACACGGTGTTCTGCTTGCTGCAGCTTTTACTCCTGTCATCTCTCAAGTGCTTTGGGAAGGCTGTGATTGTGCCGTGCTTCTGATAATGCCTGAAGAAATTGGCTGTCAAGGAATATATACGACATTGTCACTGCTGTAACATCCGTATTTGCATTTGAGAGCGAAATATCTCCTGTTTTTCACTTTCCGCCTGATCAGTGTTTATTGAAGCACACGAGTGAACAACAGCTGTTTGTGTGAAGGTCTTTGAGTACGACTGTCTCCGGTCACACAGAGAAGAGTCATTCATTTGCCCCTTTTTTAAAAGTGAAGAGGCTTCACCAACTTAAAGTTCCCATATTGTAAAAGTGAGATTTCCATGTCTTTTATTATTATAAAGCAGGTCTATGGTGCTATATAAATACTGTGGAAGTATCAAAATGCTCAATCAGAGAAATGCACACAGCCTGTATTCAGAATCTGTGCCTTTAAACCAGGACTTGTGGTTGTGATGTTGTGATGTCACAACTAACTATAGCTATATAGGAAGTGCCGCTACAGTCATTCCCCTGCTGCAATGACAGAGAGATGCAGAGATGCAGAGCTGCAGAGATGCCGAGAGTGCAGATGCGGAAGACCCAGAAACGCTGACCAATCGGGAAGGTCTTAAGCTTAAATTCTACTCGACACGTCTGCGGTGTCTCCGGCTCCGGCGCGACCACCGGAGCTGATCGCGGCCATCTAGTCAATGGTTGTGATTCCACCAGAGCGTTTCAGAAGCGGCTCTCCGCTCTGCTCCGCTAAAAAAAGTGTATTTTTGACGGAAGCCGCGCTGAATTAGCGTCAAACAGCACAGAGCAGATCGAGCAGAATGAAGTGGGACACAGGAAAGGCATAGTGCATCCGGTCGATTTTCAAAATAAATCACCATGTGCAGTGCATTTAACTGCATTTAACTACGTAGCCTACATCAAAGGAAAACCAGGGAAAATGACCAAATCAACAACAAGTCAACGTCGGACAGGCAAAGTAAACCGTGGGTTGCGCTCGCAAACACTCTGCTTCTGAAACTCTCAGTGAAGCATGGCGCTGTGCGGAGGACGGAGCAAAACCGTGGCGCAGCCGGAACGCGGACCAGACGTGCTCTGTGAAATCCCCGTGTTAAAGAGACTTTTTTAAGCATGTAAACATGTTCTAGTAGAAACCCAAAATACAAGTATGAACCTGAAAATGAGCAGAATTTGTCCCTTTTAAAGATGCAGCGACTTTGAAAAACTGTAAAATCAGTTGCTCTAGTTGATTTTGCTCAATTCTGCACGAGTTTCAGATGAACCAGTCATTATACATTTTTAATAAAACCACCATGTTACACTTCCTATCCTGCTCCTACAGTACTACGTGTGTAACAGGCCTCTGTAGAAACTCCACAGCTGAATAAATCAGAATGAAATGCTGCATCCTCAGCCTCCTTTTTGAAAAGCACGAGGAATCAAAGCCGACTAAGTCATTAAAGATGTCTTCCTCTGCTCGTCAATGTGTGGGAAAGGAAATGGGAGGAATGGTGTAGTAATGTACAATAATCACTGGTTCCTCTGGGTATTGATCGGACTCGGAGCCTCCCTCCCATCTTTCCTGTCCAGGAATAGAATATCGTATCATACAGATCGGTTAATCCACTGCCATCAGACTGACTGACTCACTGTATCTTTTCTCTAAATTCACTCGTTTATTATCCTTTTTTATTCTGTTGCCAGAGTGCCAAGCATCATTTCTGACATAAACAGAAAAACCCAGTTTGCCTGACGCTTATTGGAACATCTCACTACACCAGGGTGCCTGATTATCTAATGATTATAATTATGGATGACCTCCTGAGACACTGGCACAAACTGAATCCCCTCGATTTGATGAAAGCCATCTCTATATTTCTTCCCATTATTCAATTAACCTCCACTAAACAACTTTCCCAGACAAAAAGCTGTTAGGTTTGAGTCTGGTACAGTCAGATGGACAGTAACAGGCGCACATTAGACACTAATGCTCTCTGTTAAAACATCTTAAAAATGTATGAGTCTGTTTTCTCTGAAGTTGTTAGGTCCATATGACCCTGTGTGCCCTGAATAAGAACCATGTTTGTGTCCTAGTGATTACATTTGCATTGCAGTGCAGCAGGCCCCTCTCCTTGACTTTAGGTAAAACTTTCAAGTTAAAGAAACAGTAACAGTAACATATTTTGGGAAATATGTCGTGTATTTGCTTTCTCGCCGAGAGTTAAATGAGAAGATCGATAACGGTATTGATCTTCTCATCTAACTCTCGGCAGGAAAGCTAATAAGCTTATTTCTTTAAGACTATATTATCAATTCCATCTTCATTTTCTTTTTCTCAAAGTATAAGTATATGGCCACGCTGTATCCAAATATCAAACCTGGAGCCACATGCATAAATGATGTGTACGCACAAAAAACATGCCTTTTCCCACACATACACTGGTATTTATAAAGGAAGAATGTGCATACCTCACATTCTTCAGACCATGTGTACACTCTCATAACTTTCGATATGCAAACAGCTGTTTATGGGTGTTTATACATGATCCATTTAACTGTGAGTGTGGAAATAAGGCATGTGTACCTGTGCCCAGTTCCACAATGCTTGAGATTTATAAAACAAAATCAGACATACGTGCGGCTAGGGATGGGACAATAACGGATTTTATCGCAGATCACGAAAAAAAATTGATTGTGGTGAATTTCCATTATCAGGATAATCGTGAATATCCTCACGAATTGACTGCAGTTTACTACAGTGTCCTATCTGT